>OZ030023.1:63162774-63325274 GCA_964023405.1 Apodemus agrarius | reverse complement strand
CTTTGAAATCACCATTGTTAGCATCCACACATGAGTGAGAACAGTCCTGTCTGTCTCTACCACTGACCACTAAACTCAACAAGAAACTTATTAGTTCTGTTCACATCCCCAAAGATGATAGGATTAACAATATAGTCCATCACCCATAATACATAGTACATACACGGTGCACACCCCTACCCACCATGCACCATGCACGCCCCTATCCACCATGCACCATGCACGCCCCTACCCACCATGCACCATGCACACCTACCCAACATGCACCATGCACGCCCCTACCCACCATGCACCATGCACACCCCTACCCACCATGCACCATGCACACCCCTACCCACCATGCACCATGCACACCCCTACCCACCATGCACCATGCACACCCCTACCCACCATGCACACCCCTACCCACCATGCACCATGCACACCCCTACCCACCATGCACCATGCACACCCCTACCCACCATGCACCATGCGCAACCCTACCCACCATGCACTATGCACATGCCTCCCCAACATGTACCATGCACACCCCTACCCACCATGCACCATGCACACCCCTACCCACCATGCATCATGCACACCCCTACCCACCATGCACCATACACACTTGTATCCACTGTAGACCTTATATACCTGTATCCGGCATACACCTGTAACCACCATATGCCATGTATAGTACATAATAACTACATGCACATCTGTAATTACTATGACCTTACACACATATAACCACTATGCACTCTATACACAAGTAATCACCTCTTGAGATTTTTAAATGCTTTTTATGTTTTATTTTGTTATCTCTCTCTCTCTCTCTCTCTCTCTCTCTCTGTGTGTGTGTGTGTGTGTGTGTGTGTGTGTGTGTGTATGTGTGTGTGAAATGGACATGGTTGCTCAGACAGGCAATCGGCACCAGATTCCCTTGGAGCTGCTGTTGGGTTCCAGGAACTGAATCTAGGTCCTCTGCAGGAGGAGCACATGCTCTTAACTGCCGAGCCACTGCACCTACCAGTCTCAATAAACGTCTTTTAATTAATTGTTAATCATTTAAATTAATATTAGTCATCATAATAAATTTAAATGAACAATCAGTTAAATCAACCCATATTAATCACATAAATTATTTTATTCAATATGCCCAAAAATTTAATATGAAGTCAATATAAATTGTGAATGGGTGATTTCTTTTTGTTGTTGTATCAAGTTTTCAAAATAACAGTTGAGAGCAGCAGCTGCTTTTGCCGAGGACTGGAGTTCAGTTCCCAGCACCCACAGGGCAGCGCACACCGTGTGTAACTCCGGCTCCAGGGACTCTGGCGCCCCCTTCTGAACTCTAAGGGTTCAGGTCTCAGGTGGTGCGGGTGGCAGGCTTGTCACAGGAAGGAGGGCTGAGGCTGAGGTGAGGACTGAGGCACACCCAACGTGTCGGCCCTCAGGTGCACTGTGCGCCAGGGGCCCGGAAGGCAGCACGCCATGCTGTTTCTCAGTCTCAGCTTGAAGGGTCCCGACTATTGCAGAGGGGACTGGTCTGACCCTGACTTGGGTAATATCAGCAGTGATTAGTTTTCAAGGGTGATGAACAGAGTTATAGGTGCTGCCCCTGAGATAATCAGCTCTGTGAATCACTAGTCACCCCCGCCCAAACTGTCAGTCAGTTTAGTTAATCATGGGCCCCAGGCCTGTGAGAGACCCTGCCTCAAAAAATCAGGTAGGTCTAGGAGATGGCTCAGTGGGTAATAATTACAAGCAAGTACAAAGTTTTGGTATTTTATTTTATTTATTTAGTGTATGTTCTGCTACATGTACACCTACCTACATGCCAGCAAAGGGCATCGGATCCCTTTTTTTATAGATGGTTGGTTGTGAGCCACTACCTGGATGCTGGGGACCAAACTCAAGACCTCTGGAAGAACAGCCAGTGCTCTGAACCACTGAGCCATCTCTCCAGCCCCAAGTACAAGGCTTTAAGCCAGTGCTGGGACAATAAAGACAGGTAGATGCCACTAGGGTGGCCGAGATGCTGAGCTCCCAGCTTCAGTGAGACACCCTACCTTGATGACAACCACTAACGACAGCCTTGGCATAGGTGCATGTGACAATGCATGTGTGTGTGTGTGTGTGTGTGTGTGTGTGTGTGTGTCTGTGTGTGTGTCTGTGTCTGTGTATATTCCTACATACATATACATACAAACACAGGTGGGGACTTTGGTTTCCCCTTTCTCAGTGTGGTGCTAGGGATGGGCACTGTCTCCCAGCAGGGCAGGAGGCGGTGTGTGTGCTGCACCCCCAGCCAGAAGCACTCGCTCAGACTCTGATGGTGAGTTTGCTGCCCAGAGTTGGTCACATTGGCACTGGACTGCCTGTGAGGTTGACCTTGGTCTCCGGCCCTCCTAAGATACAATGGAATCTCTCTTAAACTCCCACAGGAACTTACTTTGTTACCTTGAAAAACACCCAAGACACAAAGACAGGGAGGACACTCTAAGATAAGGTTGAGCAGGCTTGTGCCCAGAACCAGGCCAGGGCTCAGGCTGCACAGTGCTGGGTGTGGAGCTCAGGTCTACTGATTGTACCTTCAACATCAACTGACTGTGTTTGAGGGGTGTGTGCTTGTGTGAGGTCAGAGGACAGTTTCAGGGAACCTGTTCTACCCCTCTACCATGTGAATCCCAGGGATGGGACTCAGTTTGTTAGGCTTGGTGGCAAGTGCCTTTAACTGCAGAGCCAGCTCGCAGACCCCAAAGGTCATTTACTTATGGCCTAAGCTTAGACCACAAATATGGTGAATGTCATGATGTGTTTCACCAGACAGAATTCTGAAACATTCTTTCTCGGGAGACCAGCATTCAAGGATCCTAGGATAGAGAGAATTCCTCAGAGGGTGTGGAGAGGTAAGGAGACAGGCTTGAAGCAGAGGCTCTCTGTCTCAGTGTAGAATGTTTGGACTCAGTTGATGGAGTACCTGTAGCTCAGTAAGTAGATTTTTTATACCTAGCTTTGGTGCCATGCTTGAAATTCAGTAGGCGGAGTGCTTATGGTTCACGCTAGAGTGCTTGCTTAGCATGCAGGAAGTCCTGGGTTCTATCCCCGCCCTGCATTAACTAGGCATAGTGGTGTATGACTGTCAACCCAGCCCTTGAAAGGTAAAGGCAGGAGGATTGGGAGTTCAGAATCATTCTTGGCTGCATAGTGAGGTCATCCTGAAGTCATCCTGAGCTACAAGACACCATGTCTTAAAAACAAACAGCAAAAATATTGGCCCTTGGCTTCAAGTTGACTCAATTTGGTCTGGATGTGGGGTGGTAGGGTGGGGGGTTCAGGGAAGATGAACCTGAATACCACAGTGAAGCCTTAGCATGGTGTCATGTGTGTGTGTGTGTCTGTGTGTCTGTGTGTCTGTGTGTGTGTGATGTAGTGTGTGGTGTGTGTGTATAGTGTGTGTGTGTGTGTGTGTGTGTAGTGTTTTCTGTGTGTGGTGTGTTCTGTGTGTGGTATGTGGTCTGTATGTGGTGTGTGTGGTGTGTGTGTGTGTGTGTGTGTGTGTGTGTGGTGTGTATGTATGGTGTGCGTGTGTGGTGTGTGTGTATGGTGTGTGTGTGGTGTATGTGTATGGTGTGTGTGTGTGTGTGTGTGTGTGTGTGTGAGTGTGGTGTGTATGTATGGTGTGCGTGTGTGGTGTGTGTGTGTGTGTGTGTGAGTGAGTGTGGTGTGTATGTATGGTGTGTGTATATGGTGTGTATGTGTGTGTGTGGTGTGTATGTATGGTGTGTGTGTGTGTGTGTGTATGTTATGTGTATATGGTGTGTGTGTGTGTGAGTGAGTGTGGTGTGTATGTATGGCGTGTGTATATGGTGTGTATGTGTGTGTATGGTGTGTATGTGTGTGTATGGTGTGTATGTATGGTGTGTGTGTGTGTGGTATGTGTATATGGTGTGTATGTGTGTATGAGTGAGTGTGGTGTGCATGTGTATATGTGGTGTGTAACCCTTTGTGTTTGCAGTTGTTGGAACTGTCCTCAGCAATAAGCACACACTGATTCTGCTGCTCTCCTATGCCAGCCTTAGAGCCACACTCCATATTCTTAGGTGTAGATAGGGACGCCAGGGCTGAGGAATGACTCCGTGGATAAAAGCACTCACTGTGCAAGCCTCGGTCTCCAGTCTGTAAAAGTTGGGGTAGGGTTGCAGGTGTGCCTGCTGTGCGGAGGGGAGACAGGAGCTTAGTGTGACTAGGCTCGTGGAAACGCGGGAGTGAGAAAGGACACCCAGTGACCTCCTGTGTCCTCTGAGAGCTTGCACACATGTGAGAGAGAGCACGTGCGTGCACGCGCGCACACACACACACACACACACACACACTACACACACTCAGAGAATAGAGAAAGTAGGGTCAGTGAGACAGCTCAGTGGGTGAAGGTGCCTGCTGCCGAGCCTGGCGAGCTGTTTGATTCCGAGCGCTCAAGTGGTAGGAGGAGAGAGACCACTCTCACAGGCTGTCCTCTGACCTCCACACATGCACAACAGTGAATCGTGCATGCCCCAGAAACACACACACACACACACACACACACACACACACACACACACTCACACACTCACACACATACACACACACACCATACAACACACACACACACACACACACACACACACACACACACACTACACACAGAGAATAGAGAAAGAAGGGTCAGTGAGACAGCTCAGTGGGTGAAGGTGCCTGCTGCCGAGCCTGGCGAGCTGTTTGATTCCGAGCGCTCAAGTGGTAGGAGGAGAGAGACCACTCTCACAGGCTGTCCTCTGACCTCCACACATGCACAGCAGTGAATCATGCATGCCCCAGAAACACACACACACACACACACACACACATACACCACACACACACACACTCACACACCATACACCACATACACACACACACACACACACACACACACACCATACACCACACACACACACACACACACACACACACACACACACAAACTAATTGGAATGTAACAATCTTTTTAAAGTAGGGAAAGTAAATGCTTCCCATTAGCTGGAGTTTTTGAACACAGGTTCCCAGGCCCTGGTTCTGGGCCTTGAAGGAGCTCAGTGCGTTGAGGTAATAGGGACTTTCTTGCGTTCCCTACAGCTCAGTGGTTATCACCTCCCACACACATCTGCTGTTTGAGGTGCAGCCATCCCCCCATCCCTCTGCTGAAGCACAGTAGGTGGTCTGGAAGGCCCCAGTGGGTTGCTCTCGGGCTCTGCCAGACTCAGAAGCCTAACTGGGTCCTGCGGTGCCACAGGCTTTGGAAGATCTGTGCGGATTTTCTTGGCTGACTCGCAAGGCTTCCACCAGTTCATGGCTTCAGATCTGGAACATGAGGACGTGGTGGAGACAGCAGTCTGGGGTCCTGAGAACAATCTGATCATCACAGGATCCCGGGATGCACTTATCCAGGTAAGGGTGGATTCAGGATCCCAACCTCAGAACGCTGGATTCCTTACAGAAGCTAAATACATTCCACACAGACCCCAGATGAACTCAGACCCAGACAGGGGTGCTTAGAGGGAACATGTGGGATGCTGGTATCCTCCACCCAGTAGCAGACCTGGAATGTTTTACAAAGCAGGCAGCATTCCCAACCAGAGCTGAGAACTCAGGATGGAGGCCTCCAGGGCCACAAGGATGGGAAGTCTCAGTTGTCAGTGCTGGTGAGATCATGAAGGTGCGACTATGGGTTCCCAGCATCTTCTTCTCAGGACCTCTCTGCAATCCTAGAGAATCTTGAGAACCCAACAGAGTCTACTTATATAGAAACATTTATTTATTATAGGTAATATGCATATATATCAATATTAGAGTTGCATTTTCTGTTACTATAATGATATTCCTGAGGCTGGAAACTATATTAAGAAAAAAGGTTTACCTAACCCTTTTTGGAAGTTGGCTCGACGGTACAGAAGGGTACCAGTTCTGGTGAGGCTTCCTTGTCTACAGCACATCAGGGCAAATGGTGTGAGCCAGTGTGAAGGAGTGGTCACACTCAAGAATGCGAGGCCAGAGAGCAGGGAGCAGTTCTGCCTGCCTGTAGCAGGCCCTCTCCTGGGACTAACTTGAGTCCCATAACAACTACTTAATCCCCTCCTCTTCATTTTTGGAAACAGGGTCTCATGTAGCCCAGGCTAGCCTCAAATTTGCTATGGAGCCGAGGTTGACCTTAAGAGCTTTTATGCTTCATCCTCCACCCTCTTGGTGTACTCAACCACACCCAACTACTTAATCCTCCTGGGATGTTGACGCAACTGCCTCCCGCTGGCCTCTGCCTTTTAATGTCCCATCAACTCTCGTGTTAGCCTGGGACCAAAGGTCCAACCCAGGAACCCTGGGGCGAAAGCACACCCAAGAGAGGAGAAGAAGCTGCTGGTGCTTCCAGCCTGTCTCAGCTATAGGACACGGTCAAGGCTGCTCCGGGCAGTGGGAGAGCCTTTTCAAAAACAAACAATGGCGGCAGTCCAAGAACAAACGCGCGCAGATCCACTAACATGACATGTTCGCAGCATGGCATAGGTTTTCCATCAGAAACTTTTTATCACTGTTCTCGCTGTTATTAGATGTGGGTGAGCATCGTGCCTGTGTGTCTGTCTGTGCTCCACGTGCATGCCCAGTGCCCTCAGTGGTAGTAGAGAGAGTAGACCGTAGGAGCTGGAGTTCCAGATAGCTATGAGCTGTCACGTGGTGCTGGGAACCGAACGGAGTTCTAGGAAGAGCAGCTTGTCCTCACGGTAGCTAAGCCGTCCGCCCTCACGGGCGCATGCGTACAGTGCACTCATCTAGCTCCTGCAGAGTTCTGCCACGTAACCATGAGTACAGGCCAGTACTTAGGATTGCTATGAAAATAGTTTGCTGCTACAGACCTCTGAGGGGTCCTGCAGGGTCTCCCCCACCCCCCAGCACCACCACCCCAACCCTGATTGCTCCATAGGACATTTTTTTTCCCAGTTTTTCGAGACAGGGTTTCTCTGTATAGCCCTGGCTGTCCTGGAACTCACTCTGTAGACCAGGCTGGCCTCAAACTCAGAAATCCACCTGCCTCTGCCTCCTAAGTACTGGGATTAAAGGCGTGCGCCACCACTGCCCGGCTCCACAGGACATCTTGTAAGAATGCTGAGGCCTCAAGAGGTCCTCAGCTGTCAGGAATGGTAAAGACCCTGGAGCCAGAGCCTCCGCATTTAGCAGAGGCTGAGGAGCAGTCGAAGCATGTACCCAGGACAGACCTGTTCTGTTCTTGACCCTCAGGTGTGGAGTCTGTCAGAGCAGGGGACCCTGCTGAATGTCCTTGAGGGCGTGGGTGCCCCTGCAAGCCTGCTGGTCAGGGGTGGAGCTCTGGTGGTGTCTGCATCCTGGAAGTCTTCATCTTTCAAGGTCTGGGATCTCAGGTCCACTCAGAAGCTGCCATCTCCAACTCCATTTCTGGACCGCACGGGCCTCACGGCAGTGTCCCACCATGGCAGCTATGTCTACTTCCCTAAAGTTGGGGACAAAAACAAAGTCACGATTTGGGACTTGGCAGAAGGTTTGTGAGAAATGACTAGAGTCTGTGTGGTAAGATCTGAAATCACTGTGCATATTAGACTCACAGTTCTGGAAGCGGAAGTCCAAGATGAGGGCCAGGATTTGACTCAGTGTGGGTAGTAAACCTAAAAAGGTGAGGGGTTCAAGATAAAACTACAAACTCTGTCTCAAAACACAAAAGGGACCAGGAGATGACGTGGTAAAGTGCCTGTGTGTGAGTGCTCAGACCTGACCTCGGACCCTCACTTCCATGTAAAGGCTAAGTTCTAATTGCAGCAGCTGGAAGGCAGAGCCAGGCAGGCCCCAGAGCGAGCTGGCCAACTGCACTGGCTCTGGGTTCAATCAAGAAGCCCTGTCTCAGAGAGTAAGGTGGAAAACTACTGAGGATTCCCAACTTCAGTGTTTTCCTCCACACTCCCATGGACATGCACACCACACACACACACACACACACACACACACACTTAAGTTCATGTGAACATGCACACAACTGCACCTCCGCTTACATGAACACCTGTACCCATACTCATGTGAACATGCACATATGTGCACCCATGTTCATGTGAGCATGTATTCATCTGCTCCCACGCTCACGTGGACATGCACACACCTGCTCCCACGCTCACGTGGACATGCACACACCTGCTCCCACGCTCACGTGGACATGCACACACCTGCTCCCACGCTCACGTGGACATGCACACACCTGCTCCCACGCTCACGTGGACATGCACACACCTGCTCCCACGCTCACGTGGACATGCACACACCTGCTCCCACGCTCATGTGGACATGCACACAGCACGCACATTGACAAAGAGGTTGAAAGCACCTGAAGAATCCCATTGTCACTCTGGTGCGCACACAAACCTGCATGACAAGAATTCCAGGACAGAGGTGCTAAGGGGTCTGAGGTCTGGTGGGCCTCACTTTTGGTTCAAGCTGTCTTTCTGTTGTGTCTGCACATGATTGACTCAACAAGGCAATGCTCTAGGTCTTTTCTGTCTTTGTTTTTGGTTTTCTTTCTCTCTCTCTCTCTCTCTCTCTCTCTCTCTCTCTCTCTCTCTTTCTTTTAAGACAGGGTTTCTCTGTCTCCTGGCTGTCCTGGAACTCACTCTGTAGACCAGGCTGGCCTCAAACTCAGAAATCCACCTGCCTCTGCCTCCCAAGTGCTGGGATTAAAGGTGTGCGCCACCACGCCCAGCATTTTTGTTTTTTCAGTGAGGGCACTAATCTCTTTTCTGAGAGATCCACCCCAGAAATCTAATCAACTCCCAAGACCACACCTCCTAATATCATATTGTAAAGGGAATTTCTTTCTTAATTAATTATTTTTTGTGTGTATAAGTGTTCTGCCTGCATGTATGTATACAGTCCATGTGTGTGCCCGGTGCATGAGGAACTCTGAAGAGCATGTCAGATTCCTTGCTGCTGGAAGCCCAGGAGTCTGTGGGCTGTAATGTGGGTGCTGGAAACTGAACCCAGGTCTCTTGCAAGAAGAGCCAGTGTTTTTAACCACTGAACCATCTCTCCAGACCCAAGATGGAATTCAGTATCAAATGTGGTGAGGTGTGGGGAACTCAGGCATTCAGCCTGTAATCACAGGACGTGACAGAGAGGAGGGAGTGTGTTACTGGGACACCAGTACAGGTGAGATGAGGACATTTTCATTTTAATTAGATGAGCTGCAAACCAGGCTGGGCGTGAACCAGGCTGTAATCACAGTGACTGCGGAAGCTGAGGCAGGAGGATAGAGCTGGAGATCAGCTTAGGTATTAGGTAGGTCCTGTGTTGCCTGACTTTTCCTGTTCCTGGGCATCTATCTCTGTTCATTCCAGATAGAAAGGGCAACCATATGGAAGGTGAATTTTTGTTTATCTGGGAAGACCAAGAGTCTGCTGGAGTTACAGGAAGGTGTAAAGCTGCATCGCCCCTATCCCATCTGGCCCAGCCACTCCCTGGAGCGCTGTGAAGCCTCTGCAGGCAGCTCACAGCCTGAGGCGCCTCTGTTCTCCTATCAGAAGGGGATGTTTCAATGTGGAATACCATCACAATCTCCTGCCTCAAAATCTAACCCAGGGCCAGTTAGGACGCAGTGGGGGACGCTGGAGACAGTAGCCCCTGTGCTGGCCCAGCAGGGGCAAGGCCTCCCGCTCCCAGGGTCTCTAGCTCCTGGGCTGGGCCAGGTCAACTGTGTGGCCTCGTGAAACATGCTCAAACCCTGGCTCTGCCGTCATCTCCTGCAGAGCACAACCTTCCCTCTAGGAAACAGGGAGTTTCCTGTGCCTGTCCAGCGTGGGGGGGGCTAAAGGCCCCACCCCTGCCCCAGTGCCTACTAACCACACCGCAAGCCCTGGCTTCCATTTGCCTCACAGCTTACCGAACATGCACATGGTCCCTGAACGGCACAGGGGCCTTTTCCAGCTTCGGGTGGAGTCAGGAAACTTTACACCATCCAAGTTGAACCTTAAGGGTCAGAAGCTAAAATCATTAAACTAAGAAAGCTTAAGGCCAGCCCAGCCTGAAGCCATGAGTTCAATCCCCAGAAGAGCCGATTCCTACAAGTTATCTTCTGACCTCCACATGCATATAAATAATAGCAATTGTTAAAAACAGAAAACTAGCTGGTCCACCCTTGACTCTCTTCTCCCTCACAGGTGAGGAGCAGGATTCCCTGGACACGTCCAGTGAGGTCTGCTGTCTGGAGGTGGCCCAGCAGGCCCAGCTTCTCTTCACAGGCCTCGTTTCTGGGATTGTGCTTGTGTTCCCCCTGAATTCCAGGCAAGATGTGCTGTGCATTCCCCCACCCGAGGCGCGCAAAGCTGTCACCTGCATGTCTCTGAGCAAGAGTGAGGACCGGCTGGCCATTGCCTACGACAACATTGTCCTGGTGCTTGACATCAGCCCTGGGGACCCATGTCCTGCCATTGAAGGCCCCACCTATACCTTTTACACGCAGCTGCCCGAGACCATAGTGAGCACGGCTGTTCTGGCTGACTACCGCGTGGTCTATGGCATGAGCAACGGCAGCCTCTTCCTGTATGACTGCGCACGGTCTAAAGTGTTCCCTCTGGAGGCCCACGGGAGCAGGGTGAGCTGTGTGGAGGTCAGCCACGGGGAGCGGCTCGCAGTGAGCGGGGCTGAGGACCCACTGCTGTGCCTCTGGGACCTGCAAGCTTGCAGGGGGATGTTCGAGATGAGCTATGAGGTGGGTGGCCTGGGCCTTTGACACCCATGCTGGCTTCCTTCCACACTTTCCCCCTCACTCCTTGCTTTCATTATGTGTGTGCACTGTTTCCAGTTGTAGGTGTACATTTTTGCAATGTGTGTGGTGAATAGAGGTCAATCTAGAATGTCATTCCTCATCCTTTTTGGGGGCCAGAGTCTCCCACTGGGGCCTGGGGCCCTCCTATTAGGTCAGAGGACAGGGTGCTCCTATCCACATCTCCCCAAAGCTGGGATTGTAAGCATGCCTCCTCCTCCTCCTCCTCCTCCTCCTTCTTCTTCTTCTTTACTTGGAAGCCAAGATCAAATCTGAGATAGCCTGGGCTACACAATCTGCTTTTGTCTCAACATAACAAAGGAAAATTTGGCTAGTTTAATGGGTGAGCACTAAGCCAATGAGCGATACCCAGTCTCACATAAGGAGGAAGGCTTTCCTAACAAGGCTATCCTCCAGCCCAGATGCAGGGTGCTTGCATGCACGCGTGCGCGCGCATGCGCGCACACACACACACACACACACACACACACTTCTGTATGCATGCACACACAAGCACACACTTGTAAGCATGCATGCATACAGACACACAAACACACATGTATATACAAACACTAGAATACACACACATGCACACATACAAATACACTTGCATACTCATACATGCTGTGCATGCATGCATACACAGGCACACACACACATTCTCACATTCACAAAAATGCACACACACAAATACATCATATACACACACACACACTGTGCATGCATGCATACACAGGCACCCAAATACTCATATATATACACACAGGCACACACACACACACACACACACACACACACACACACGCGCACACACACACACACACACACACACACACACGCATTCTTGTACACAAACACATACTTGTGCACTGATTCTTCAACCCAATAGCCCTGGCACTGTCACCTTCATGAAGACAGGTCTTGCTCCTTGGAAGTGTATTTGTGCGTCTCTCTGGGGTTTATTCTGCTCTGCCTCCAGTGGAGCCCAGGTTGGGCTGGTGGCCAGGTGAAGGCTAGTCTGGGAATATCTCAGTGTGGAAACAGGATCACAAGTGTATTGATTAATTTGTTACTAAAACTCTGGCAGGGAGGGAGGACAACTAGAGGGAGGGAGGGTGTGTGTGGAGGGAATAGACCCTAAGGCGGCAGAGGTCACAGCAGCAGGTGGCTTTACGGGGCAGCAGAGTGCAGGCCGGACTCCCACACCCGACTCCTGGATCGGGAAGCAGAGAGTGGACAGATGTAGGCCAGCCTACAAAGCCTGGAGACTCTCAGCACAGTGACCTACTTCTTCCAAGGAAAGAAATATGGTAAAGGTTCCACAGTTTTCTGAAATATCAGTGTCAGCTGCGGACCAAGGGTTGAAATAGGCCGTGACGGGCAAGTGAGAGGGCTCGGCCCGGAAAGGCACGAGTGGTCAAGCCCGAGGCCCCGAGCTCAGAACCACACTGCCGGGTGAACCCCAGGCTGCAAGTGCCCTCTGACACACAGAGCACGGTGCACGCAGCTCACCACCCCGGGAAGTAAATCAAATACATGTACAAAATCACAACCACAAATGCCACTGGAACCAGGGGGTTTCTCACGCAAAGCACTGCACACGACCTGTTTTTACAGAGCTCCTGCTGCAGAGGGGTGCGGTGTGCCTGCTTCTCCAAGGATGACAAGCATGTATTTGCAGGCATGGAGGACCGCTCTGTCACCGCCTGGAGCACGCTGGATGGTGAGTGCTGGTGTAGGGTGAGACTGAGCAATTGCAGAAACCTATTTTATTCTTTATTCATTCTCTCTCTTCCCCGCCCCCTCCCCCCCACCCCCAACCCCAACCCCTCCCCCCTCCCCGCGCACGCATGCACACTCAACAAGTATATAGAGGTGCACCTGGACATGTGCATGTAGGTAGGGTAGAGGTAGGGTATTTCAGGGAGGGTGGTTGTATATATGCTTGCTTGTTTGTTTTATGTTTTCATCAAGACAGGGTTTCAGTGTGTAGCCTGGTTGTCCTGGAACTTGTTCTGTAGACCAGGCTGGTGTTGAATTCAGAGATCCTCCTACCTCTTTTTTTGAGTAAGGATCTCTCATTTTGTAGCCTGGGTTGTCCTGTAACTTGTAGTGGAAATTCTAGGATTTTGGTTTCTTTTAAAAACACAGAAATACTATTTTATATTAACCACATGTGTAGAGATACAGGGCCGCTTCAGGCTGTCCACAGCAGCCGACTGTGATTTGCCTCGTGCTCTAGCAGAGGCATTATTTTGCCAGCTGCAGATAGTTACTGCAGTTGTGAGACTTTTGGAATTCTGAGAACTTTTCCGAGGGTGTATAAATGCCAGGGCCCCAATGGGTGGGGTTGGTTGTGATTTGTTAGTGGTCATGCTCCAAGAAGAGACTAGCTTCAGGGATTGATCGATCTCTCTCTCCCCTCTTTCTTTCTCTCCCTCCCCTCTCTTGTCCCACCCCCTCTATCCTTCTTTCTCTCCTATCTAGTGTTTGGGATAAAATTGGGGGGCAGATAAAGGTGGGAAAAATAAGAACCCAGAAGGTAGCAAAGACTGGCTACAGACCTCACAGACCTGCCTGCTTCTGCTTCCAGAGTGCTGGGATGGAGGAGGGCCGCACCATGCCTAGCCCTCCACGTTGTTTTGTGAGATACTGCTCACCTATGCAGCAAGGCTGACAGGCCACTGACCCCGGGACCCCCATGACAGTGTCTCCTGTGTTGGGATCACAAATCCATGCTGTCGCACCTGGCCTTTGTGCAGGTGCCAGGGATCCAAAATCCAGTCTAGAAGTGTGTGCAGCCTTTACCTACAGCCTTAGCTTGCTTTTCTATTGTTGTATAAATGTCCTGAACAAAAGCAACTTGGGTAGAAATGGATTCATTTGGCTTAAAGATTGTAGTGCATCACTCAGAGAAGTTGGGGCAGGAACTTGGAGGCAGGAGCTGAAGCAGAGGCCGTGAAGGATGCTGCTTATTGATTGCCATTATGGCTTGCTCAGCCTTATAGCTCAGTCTTATAGATCCCAGGATTACCAGCCGTGGCCACCCCACAGGTCAATCAGATGGGATTTTCTCCACCTAGGCTCCTTCCTAGATGACCCAAGCTGATGCCAAGTTGGCAAAAAAACAAAACAAAACAACCAACCCTTAACTGGCATGCCTACTGAGCTGATGGTCCCTAGGACCAAGCTCTGATCTGGAGGGAAAAGTCACCTTGGGTCTTAGCGGTCCTGTTTCTGCCTCTAGCTGGGTCCCTCAGCTTAGGAGGTATCTGCAGGATCTGCTTGCTTGCTGCCACAACCCTCTCCACATATAGCCTGTAGACCCCTTTGGAGACAGAACAGGCTTCTTCCCCGGGTCTCCGTGAGGGTGGATGTGTACCCATATGCTTGGATGGTAATCATGCGCTGGAGACGATGGACTTTGGACCCAATGATTAGGTCAAAGAGGGAGCCCCAGGGAGCAACCATCTCTGCTCCAGAGCACTGGGACTGCCACTGTGCACCCCCACATGCAGCTGTTTCCATGTGCGCTAGGGATCAATTCAGGCCCTGTGTGTGCTAGGGATCAATTCAGGCCCTGTGTGCGCTAGGGATCAATTCAGGCCCTGTGTGCGCTAGGGATCAATTCAGGCCCTGTGTTTGCAAGCCTAGCATGTTACCAGCTGCAATGTCCTTCCACCTCTGGGCTCCATTCGTTCATGGCTTGCCCTTTCCTGGTTGCAGGCACCCTTTTGGCTGTCCAGTTTGTTCATGCTGTGATCAACCGAATCATCCCTACCTCCAACGGCTTCATGGCCCCCACAAGCCATGGCTATCTCATCCGTGAGCGCTTCCAGTGCCCGTCAGTCAGAGCTTCCCAGCAAGACCCTCTCAAGAACTTCAAGAAGGCAGTGTGGCTGGTAAAGACCAGGCAGAGGGGAGAGCTGGCTGCGGCAGAGGCCCCCCAGGACGCAGAACCAGTGTCGGTAGAGGGAAAGGAATCAAAATCAAATAAACGCTCACAGGTCTGCCTCCTACTCTGAAAGCCTACCAAGGCAGGGGCTTCAGTGACTTAGCCATGACTCACCTGGTTGAAGGCAACTGACTCTCTGCTGGTGCCATGTGGACCCCAGCCTTCCTCTCAACCATCTCCATTTTCCTCACAGCTTTTTTCCATGGGTTCTCAGGCCTATTCCCCTCATGTTAGCAGCGATCTGAATTTCCTACCTCACTCTAAGAACTTGGATCAAAGCCTTGGCTCTGCCTTTTAGTCCTCCTGGTGCGACTTTTATCCTTGAGCCAGTTACTAGCTCTGAGAGGATCTGTAATCACTGTAGGGACCAAGGGCGACCTGGTCGGAGTGTTGTATGGTAGAGAGTACCAGACCGTAGGGATGTGGTGGGTGCTGTCCTGTCTTCCAGTGAGCCTCCAGTAATAGCTCATAATCCGCACTACAAAGCCACACACAGCATAGCTAGCCTGTCTGTAGCTCCTGCTCTGAGACTCAAAATGCTGTGTAAAAAAATTCACCCCGGGTTCAGGCGGTAGCACAGCCTTTAATCCCAGGACTCAGGTGGCAGAGGCAGGAGGATTCCTGTGAGTTTGAGGCCAGCCTTAGGTTACATAGTGAGTTTCAGGACATCCAGAACTATGTAGAGAAAGGGCTGGTGCTGGATCAGGGCTTAAATCACCTGCGGATCCTGTTTGTACCCCAGAGTACATGAACATTGCACACACTGTCACCAGCCTGCAAGCCTAGCCCCAGGGAACAGGCTATTCTTGTTTCTTCCTCTGCTGTGACTGAAAAAAACCAAAAGCAACTCAGAGGAGGAAATGGTTCATTTGGCTTCCACCCCCAGGCCACACACAGTTCATCCCTGAGAGAAGAAGGGAAGGAACTCAAGCAGGGACTGAAGACAAGCCTGTTCGGCCATTGCACACAGCATGACCTCTGACTAGGGGACTCACTCCGCCACAGACATACAGCGGTGTCTCAGTCACTATTCCATTGTGGTTGTCAAGAGACACCATGACCACAGCAAAGCAGTTGGGGGGGGGCGGTTGGGTGCTTGTTCATAGTCTCAGAGGCTTAGTCCACTGTCAGCACTGCAGGGAGCCTGGCACACACATGGTGGACGCTCAAATATATATGCCTGTGGGAGCTATCCTCAGTCAAGCCACAAGCCTGAACCACGGAGGATGTGGTCTCTGCCTTTCTCCTGATTAGCTAAACTTTTCCATAAGCCCCAGCACCCTGTGCCCAGGGAGTGGTCCCACTCACAGTGGGCCCCTCCTCCACCAGTTAATAGTCAAGACAATGCCCCATGCACAGGCCCACAGACCAGTCTGATCTTGGCAACCTTTCAATGAAGACTGCTTCTCAGGCGACTCTAGGCTATGTAAAACTGACAGTAAATTCTAACTAGGTCGCAGAGGATTCTGAGCGTTCTGACGAGCTAGCTAGACACATCTGTGAGCTCTGGGTTTGATTAAGAGACCCTGCCTCAATGAATAAGGCAGAAGAAGCTCAACAATTGTTCCTGACTCAACCTCATGCCTTCAAATACACATACACATGTACCCACATGTGTGCGCAGGCACACATGTGCACGTACACACTCATGATGCCCACACCAGCCTCCATATGTAGCCAGAAGTGCTGGTGCAGTCTTATCCTCCCGCCTCCATTTCCTGCTTGGACAACAGTCGTGACCACTATGCCCAGTTAAGATGCTTGGCTCATGCAGTCCCTGACACACCAGGGCATGCTAGCATCCACCTGCTTTGCTGCCAGGCCCTTTGCCCTGAAGCGGCTCTCTCCACAGTGCCCACAGCCATTGAGTGAGCCTGTCTTGTGCTTGGAGCCTTGTTTCAGTCAGACCTTAGAGGTGAGAGCCCTCCTTCACTCCATGAAACACTAGACAGACTCAGCGAAAGCAGCAGTAGAAAACAGCTTGGCTCTCTGTGTTGGATACAGAACTGGGACTTGGAGGCAAGGGCTATACCTCAAGCCACGCCCCCAGCCCTCACTGGGGCATTCCAGGAAGGGGCTTTACTACTCGGCCACATTCCAGCTTCAAAATGAGGCCTTTGAAGATACCTTGTTCAGTCATTTCCCAAATAAGGGTTCCAATGCATGCTTTAGCGTCTGAAATTCTGAAAATGTTAGCGTCAAATTTTATTTAAAAAAAAATACTGGTCATGGCAAACAGAGGTTGTGCATGCCTTTAATCCCAGCATTTGAGAGGCAGAGGCAGGCAGATCTCTGTGAGATTAAGGCCAGCCTGGTCTACAAAGTGAGTTCAGGACAGCGAGGGCTACACAGAGAATTCCTGTCAACAACAACAACAACAACAACAACAACAAAGGTCTGGAGAGATGGCTCAGCAGTTTGATTCATCCTGGCCCCGACATCAGGTGGCTTACTAAAGGTCCCCTGGCCTTTGGAGATACTTGAGCGTGTGCGCGCACTCGCAAATAATTAAGATCAATCTTTTTAAAAATTATGGGCCAATGAGCTGACTCAGTTGGCACCAGCCCTTGGTACTCAGTCCTGGTGGGCTGAGTTCAATCCCTGGCACACAGAGCGTGGAAGCAGAGAAGCAAGTCTACTTGGGTTGAGTAGAGTTGCTCTCTAACTCCACACATTCACTAAGGCAATCACCATGGCGATAACACCCCTACCATGTACTGTGCACTCATACACACACTAATAGTAATAATAACATAATGATAATAATAAAATTAAAGATCTATTTTAAGCTATAATTTAAAATATGTGTGCATATGTAGTGAGCAATAACTTCTTTGAGCTTTTTTTAAATAATCCTTTTTTTTTACTAACATGTATTAATTGTATATGTTAATGAGGACCCACAAGATATTTTCAGCATGTAAATAGCTACAGACTCGGTCTTTTTTATCTACCTTCTGTCTCTGCCCTGAGCTGGTCCTCACAATTCCATGTTCCTTTAAGTCGGGGTAAGAGGGACTGCGGTTTGTGCAGCTGGCTTACTCATGAACGTGATGTCCTTCAGATCTGGCTGTTCTGCTACAATGACAGTCTCTCATGTTCTTCTCTATGGCCGAGTACTGTCCCATCACCGAAGGTACCACAGTCTGTGTCCGCCCACTTTGGTGTTGGTGACTGCTAGTTTAGGAGTCTCCAGCCACCATCTCTGTTTAACTGAAGGACCTCTAGCTTGAGCGGGGAGTCCCTGAAGGGGAAAGAAGGAGACTTTTCTGTTAAGACTTTTCTTTGAATCTTGGACATTATATCAGGGAACGTTTTGATGCACAGCTTCTGGCCTAAAATTCCAATGTCTGGGGCATGGTCATCCAAGCATTTAATCCCAGGCTTGGGAGGAAGAGGCAGGAGGATCTCTGAGTTTGAGGCCAGCTTGTTCTATACAGCAAGACCCTGTCTCAAAAACGAAACAAAATAAAACAAAATACAATTCTTGTGTTTATAGAAACAGCCTGAAGGAGGTTTAATTATAAACTCTGTTCCAGGTTGGTGGCTGGGGGGCAGCACAGGGTGAAAGTGTTTGTGGTTTCTGCTGCTGCAGGAATGTCAGAGTGTGACTCCTGGTCATCCGAGCGTGAGCCCAGCTCCCATGGGCATTGTGGATGAACACACCCGCACAGGCTAGGCTCACGAAGCCCACTGCAGGCAGCTGGCTGGCTGTCCCAGGGTTATTTAGTGAGCCAAACACCTGACACAGCAGTTTAGACAGGGGAGGGGTTCTCTGGGCTTAGGGTGTGCAGCTCCAGTCCGTCATGGTGAAAGGAGGGGCTCTTGGCTGCGGCTCACATCGGGAAGATACTTTGTTGTTGTTTAAAGTTCATCCTGGATCTTTGGTTCATGGCATGGTGCTGCTACTGTTCAGAGTGAGTCTTCTGTCCCCAGTCAAAGCTCCTGAAAATGCTCTCTCAGACTCCCAAGGAGTCCAAGTCCAGTCAAAGAGACAGTGAAGATTACCCAGGGTTGGTCACCCCTACCAACTTGGCACAGTGTCCCCTCACATCACAGTAGCCTGCCCTGTCCCTAGGGCTTCTTGGCCATCTCATAATGCAAGGTGTGTTTGTTCTGTCTCTGAATGTCCTCAAAATAATTTTATTTGTGTGCAGGGGCTGGAGGTACAGTGTGCACTGCTATGATGTATATGTGGATCTTGGAGTACAGTTTGTAAGACTTGATTTTTTCCTCACCAAGTAGTTGCTGGGGTTCAAACTCAGTGGGATCAGGCTTGGCAGCAGGCACCTGTACATACTGAGCCCTTTCACCAGCCCCTCAAACTCCCAACAGCTCTAACATTGTCCAGCAGCCTCTGCTGAGGCGCGGCATTCCCTTAACTGTAGACTCTGCAAAATAATACAAAGGAAGTTATATACTTTCGATATGAGGCCAGCCTGGTCTGCATAGTGGGTGAGACCTGTCTCAAACAACCAACCGTTCAGTATCCAAGGGCACAGGTTAAAATAGGAAAGAATGAGTGCATCGAAGGAACAAACAGACAAAAGCAGGACAGGAGCCTGCTGGGAAATACCAGATCCTTAAGTTTAGTGTTCAGAACATGGAGCTCTCAGCTCAGCATCTGGGCCCCAACAGCCCACCTACTGCACACCTAGCCTCTCTCTTGGGCCAGTTCTGCTCACCTATGTCTTTCTTTGGGAAACATATCATGGTCCTGGCATCTTCAAAATCCTGGGGTCTGGGGCTGACAAGCTGGTTCAGTGGGTGAAGGCATTTGCTTGCCAAACCCGAGGAGATGAATTAGATCCGTTTGGCTTACATGGTGGAAGGAGAGAACTGACTCCCACAGGTTCTCATCTGACCCTCCACACCTGAGCTTTGGAGGACACATCATTGTGCACACATATATGCTGAATAAATAGATGTAATAAAAAAGTAAACTCCTGGGGTTTCCATGGCAAAACAGGTCTCACCTCTACAGCTTCCCACAGTGGTCTCTCCAATGCCTTCTTCCAGGAATCTGATCATCCTACACACTGCCTGGCCTTCTGGTCCTGAATATACCAACAAAACCAGGTCCCCATGAACTGCTACCAGTCAGGATGCTCACCATGGCATCTGCCTGTGTGTGTGTGTGTGTGTGTGTGTCTGAGGCTGACCCTGGGAAACCACTCCCCTGGATACCCATCGGGAGCTGGGGATCCCGTGCTGTCTCCTCCCCACTGAATTTGCACTGTCCTCGGCAGTGTCTTCCTTCCAGGAGGCCTGGCCTCTGGGCTCAGAGCAGAGGCCCTTCTGTAGAATGCTGCTGACTGTTCCAGCACACATGGGCTGGCCTGAAACTCTCCCTGCCAGAGTCTACTCCCCAGCAGTGAGCAGTTCTAGTTTCCCCAGACAGGTAAAGTTGGTTTCCTTTGAGTTTTATGAGTCCCTTGGCCCCCTGCATCCAGCAGCGAGGGTCTGTTTCGGCTCACGGTCTGAGGAGCAGCTCTGGGCCACGGTGCACATTTGAGCAGATGAGCAGACCAAGCAAACAGCTGGCGCGCTCAGTCTCCTCTCTCTTCAAGTCAGGGCCCTGGACAACAGGCCTCCTGGACAAGCATAGGAGTGTTTCCCAGGCACCTCAGAGCAGGGCAAGTCCACAAAGAGGCGTAACCACCACGTTCACATTGCTTTTCCTTTCTTCTTTTTTTTTCCATTTTTTTTTTTTTGCTCCTTTAAAAAAAAAATATTTGTTTATTTAATGTATATATGAGTACACTGTGTGCTGTCTTCAGATACACCAGAAGAGGGCATCAGACCCCATGACAGATGGTTGTATGCCTCCGTGTGGTTGCTGGGATTTGAACTCAGGACCTCTAGACAAGCAGTCAGTACTCTTAACTGCTGAGCCATCTCTCCAGCCCCCTTTTCTTTTCATTTTTTTTGTTTTGTTTTAGATAAATTTTCTTTCTGTTTGGGTTTATTTGTTTGCTCTGACTCAGAATCTACGTAACAGTGGCTGCCTTGGAACTCACAGACAGAGATCTCCCACCTCTGCCTCTAGAGTGTGGGCACTAAAAACCATCATACCCAGCTAAGTACTTTTTATATAACAGTTTTCCTCCCAGCAATCAAGGCTATCCTGTACTACACAGTGAGTTTCAGGATAGCCTGGGCTACAGCATGATATCCTGTCTGGAAAGATTAAAAAATGTAACAAAGAAGAAAGTGGCCTTTGTGGATGTTAACAAGCCATGTGCTTGGAGGAAGCCTGTAGCACACTGGACTGACCAGCAGCAAGGGTGAAACATTCCTGCCCCGCCTTATATATGAACGTGACCACATCACATGTCATGGAACACAGCAACAGAGAAAACTATCCTAAACAGGACGGTGACATCACCTCTCTGGCTCATAGCATTATTAACATTATGAATTTATGTTAAATTCTATTTTAGGGTGTGTGGGGGGAAGGGGGTGTTGTGGATGGAACCTCTGTCTTCTATATGTTAGTCAGGGACTACCTTAGCTATACCCCCTGCTCCTCACTGGGGGATTCTAGGCAGGGACTCCACCCCCTAATTCATGCCCACAGACCTTCTCTGGAGAATTCTAGGCAGGGGTTTCACCCCTAACCCAGGCCTTCACTGGAGAACTCAAGGCAAGCTTCAGTCTACCAGAGGTATTTGATCCTTGAACCTGTTGCTTTCTTCATGAACCTGACCAGAACCCAGCACAAGTGATCTTGAGGACAGTGAGTTTATGTACTGCTATGGTGTGGATCTGAAATGTACCCCAAAAGCCTAAGTACAAAGTCTTCATGTGGGTGCAATGATGCACCTGCTAATACCAGCATTTAGAGGGCTGAGGCAAGAAGATAGGTACTGTCCGAGGCTAGCCTGCACTGAACAGTGGGATTTTTGTCTCAGAAAACCAAAAACAAAAAAACAAAAACAAAAAAAAACCAAACAACAACAAAACAAAACAAAACAAAGGAAAGGGATCTGTTTCTCTAGGATGCTCCCCAGGGAGGAAGGGGGCTTTTGGTGGGCCAGGTCTTGTGGGAGGGAGTCGGGTTCGTGATACTGGAGGACACTGAAGGACACTGGTCTCTTCCTCTCTCTCTTTCTGGGCCACCATGAGATGGGCAGCTGGCTCTACTCTGTGCTGCCTGCCATGGACCCCAAAACCAAGGGCCAGGCATGGCAGTGCACGCCTTTAATCCCAGCACTCCGGAGACAGAAGCAGGTGATCTCTCTGACTTTGAGGCCAGCCTGGTCTACAGAGTGACTACAGAAAGCATGGGGGCAGGGCAACCATCCCACTTCAAAGGGAAAAAGCCAGTAAAACTTGGAGTCAAAATGAATCTTTCCAGCCATTAGACAGCCCAGCAGGTAAAGGCACTTGCCACCAAGCCTGATGACCTGAGTTTGGGCCTCAGAACCCACGTGGTGGGAGGAGAGAACTGACTTTCATACACATAGTAAATAAATAAAATAAGTACATACATACATGCATACACATACATACATATAGACATACATAATATTTCTTAGATGTACTCCATTTTTGGATTGAATACCTTGGATATATTTTCACAGGCTCAGAAAGCTGAACTACAAACAATTGATTTATCCCCAAGGTGTAAAGAATTACACCAAGTGCTGAGCCATTTCAGGGGAGCCATGCAAGACACCCACCTCAGGTTTGAGACTTAAGGCACATCCAATAGCCCAACACAGTGATTAAGACCAATGCGCCTTTATTTATATAGTCCTTTTGTTCTGTTTTCCCGTAGATTTGTTTTGAGTCTGGCTCTCTTTATGTTGCCTTGACTGGTTTGGACTGGCCTTATGTAGACTAGTCTAGCCTTGATTGATTGGTTTGGACTGGCCTTATATAGACTAGTCTAGCCTTGAAATCACAGAGCTCCAACTGCCTCTGCATTCTGAGTACTAAGGAGTAAAGGGATGGACCACTACACCCGTGCTGCCTTAAATAAAAAGACTTTTATATTTATTGATTTTTAAACTCTGTGTGTGTGTGTGTGTGTGTGTGTGTGTGGACACTTGAGTGCATTGCCCAGATACCAGAAGAGGGTGATGTCAGGTCCCCTGGAACTGGAGTGACCTGCAGCTGTGAGCTGCACAGTGTGGGTGCTGACAGTGGGACTTACGTCACGTATAAGAGCAGAAAGAATTCTTCTCTTTTTAAAATTTTAAATTTATTTTATTTGTTTTTGTTTTTTTGGATTTGGTTTTTTCGAGACAGGGTTTCTCTGTACAGCCCTGGCTGTCCTGGAACTCACTCTGTAGACCAGGCTGGCCTCAAACTCAGAAATCCGCCTGCCTCTGCCTCCCAGATTACAGGTGTGTGCCACCACCGCTCGGCTTAAATTTATTTGATTATGTGTATAGGTTTTTTGTCTGTATGTATTGACAGCGCCCGCGCTGCCACAGTACCAAGTATCGGACATAGACCTGGGGGATTAACAGAAAACACAGACACGGGTCATTCTGTAAGGAGAATGCCAAAGCTTTACCGAGAGACCAGCAATATATATGCTAGAGGTCAGGGAAAACAACAGGAGAAAACAATTATAGCCACAGGCCAGGCACCTGGGAAGCCCCGGGCGGGAAGGCGGGAATCAAGCTAAGCCACGGGATCACGGGATGTTTGGCTCTGAAGATACCTGTGCAAACAGCTCAGCTGGGGGCCTGAGCCAAGCTCACTGGCTCCCAACAGTGTATGTCTGCATATCACATGTATATGGTGTCCATAGAGGCCAGAAGACAGCTTCGGATCTCTGGACTAGAGTTGTGAGCCACCATGTGGTTGCCGGGATTTGAACCCAGGTCCTCTGTAAGAGGAGCCAGTGCTCTTAACCACTGAGCCATCTCTGATGCCCATTGTTGTTCATTGTTAAAGATGTATTTTCATTGTTCATTGTTAAAGATGCCTGCCAATGGGGCGTGGTGGCGCACTCCTGTAATCCCAGCACTTGGGAGGCAGAGGCAGGCGGATTTCTGAGTTCGAGGCCAGCCTGGTCTACAGAGTGAGTTCCAGGACAGCCAGGGCTATACAGAGAAAACCTGTCTCGAAAAACCAAAAAAAAAAAAAAAAAAAAAAAAGTGAGAAATCTGCCTGCCTCTGCCTCCCAAGTGCTGGGATTAAAGGCGTGCGCCACCACGCCTGGCTGGATGTATTATTTTTAATTGTGTGGTGCACTTGAGTGCTGGTGCTTGTGGAGGCCAGACAAGGGTGCCTGGTTCCCTGGAGCTGGGGTTACAGGTGTGTGTGAGCCACCTCACACAGGTGCTAGGAACTGACCCCAAGTCCTCTGCCAGTGGAGCCTGGAGTCTTAACCACTGAGCCATGGCTCCAAGCCCCCATGTGTTTTTGTGAGAGAGGTTCTTACGTGTCCCAGGCTGGCTTCTGAGTATCCAGGTTTCCTGTCTCCATGCTCAACTTTCTCAGAAATGCTTTATGTGGATATGTGGGATTTGAACTCAGATCCTAATACTTCCATGGTACATGATTTACCCACTGAGTCATCTCCTTGACCTCAAACAAAAATTTAAATTATTTTTATATTTTTTTAGTGTGTGTGTGTATGTGCGCGTGCGTGCGTGCGTGTGCTGGTATGAATAAGAATGTCCCCCATAATCTTGAATGCTTCATTACTAGGGAGTAGAATTATTTGAAAGAAGTCAAAGGATCAGGAAATGTGGCCTTGCTGTCAGTGAAATTTCTAAAGTTCACCCCCCTCCCCCATGGATCAGGACATACCTCTCGGCTGCCTCTCTAGCACCGTGTCTGCCTCTGTGCAGCCATGTTTCCGCCACCTTGACAGTGGCCCGGGGCTCTGACTGCGAGCTGGCATAATGCTTTCTTCTGTAAGTGTTGCCATGCTCATGGCATCTCTTCACAGCAACAGAACAGTGACGAAGACCCTGGGTGTGTGTCACAGCATGCGTATGTGGGTCAAGTCGGAGGACAACTTGCGGGGCCCACTGTGCCAGGCTGGGGAATTGAACTCACACCACCAGGCTTGGCAGCAAGCCCCCTGAGCCATCTTAAAGGCCCTCAAGTTTTAATCTTTTTGGTTTTATTTTTTATTTTTTTGTTTTTAGTTAGTTTGTTTGTTTGACACTGCTTTTCAGTGTAGCCTTGGCTGTCCTGGAATTCTCTTTGGAGACCAGGCTGGCCTCAAACCCAGAGATCCACCTACCTTTGCCTTCTGAGTGCTGGGATGCGCCACCACTTGACTCATTTAATTTTTGTAGTAGATTTTTGTTATTGTTGCTTTGATGTAGGGTCTAATTATGTAGCTCAGGATAATCTGAAACTCATGGTGATCCTCCTGCCTTAGTCTTCTAAGTGCTATCATTACAAGCATAAGCCATGGTGCCTAGCCTCAAAAAATTGTTTTTGATCAGTTTTTCCTTCACAGCCACATTGAGAGGGAGTTCCGAGGGACTTGCTCCCCAGTCTCCCTGCTCCTCCACAATCAGCCCCTCAAGGCTAGCCCTTCTGCCCGGCAGAGCGGGCTTGTGAGATAAACAGGAACTCTCCCTCACTCAGAGCTCAGCTGGCGCCCTGGGAAGAAGCTTTCTGGGGCAAGGACTTTGGAGCTAAGTTATTTCTTTGTTGTTCAGTAACAAATTGTTGCAAGATCTGTCCAATGCCACCATGTTTTTATCTGGTTGTTCCTGAGTCAACAATTCTGCTCAGTGTCACAGGGCCCTTTGTTCAGTGTCTCACAGGATGTCAGCTCCTCCAGGTACTCAGCTCAAGGCCAGACCGCAGTTCCCAGGGACGTCCTTGTCTCTGGGCTAGCCCGGGGGCTTGATGAGTTCTTACGCCACTGACCGGAAGACTGACCTTCTGTCAGTATTTTGAGGCCAGGCCTGCTTTGTATACTCTCCTTCCTCTTTGCTGGGGCTATTGCTTGGAGATGGTGTCTCTGTAGCCTAGGCTGGCCTCAAACTAATGATCCTCCTGCCTCAGCTTCCAGAGTACTGGGATGCAGGCGGGCATCATGGTGGTCAGCTTCTCTGTGTCTGTCTTTCTGTCTCTCTGGTCTGCATGTTTAGTCTCATGTGCATGGGATCACATGCACACATGTACATGTTCACTTGGAGGCCCCAGGTCAGCCTTAGGTGTCGACCTGGACCACTTTTTACCTTATGTGTCTCAGGGTCCTTGCTGTCCTTGGGCTTCTCATGCTGTGATGAAACACTATGACAGGAGGCAGCATGGATGTGTGTGTGCGTGCGTACGTGCGTGCGTGTGTGTGTGTGTTTACTCCAGTTCACAGTTCCACATCACAGTCCTTCACTGAGGGAAGTCAGGACGAGGGGGGATCTGAAACAGGCCATGGAGGGTGCTGCTTACTGGCTTGCTCGTCCTGATTTTTTAAACTCAGCAGGACCAGCAGCCCAGGATTGGCAGAACCCACAGTGGGGCTGGAGCCTTCCGCATCAACCATCAATCAAGAAAAGGCCCCATAGACGTGCCCCAGGCCAGTGTGACGGAGGCATTCTCTCAGTTGAGGGTCCCTCTTTCCAAACACTGCAGTTGCCTAACCTGGCCAGTGCAGTCATCCTGGCCACCATGCCCTAGGAATCTGTCACTCACTATTGCTTAATTGCTGGTCACCATGCCTGCCAGAAAACCGACTCTTTTGGGGTCTTAATTATGTGTATAAAGTCCCATTACTTTTGACATGCCCAGTGATTGCTGCAGTTTGGATTTGGCTGGCATGTGCTGGGAGCCCATCCTCACAGTGTGAGGGCACTGGCAGCAGGCGGAAGCTAAGGGGCAAGAGCTGATTGGGGCCCTATGCTATTATGTGCCCACAGGTGTGTATGTGTGTATGGATGCATGTGAGGGCCAGAGGCCCACATTAGGTTGTTTCCTCTACTATTTCCACCTTAAATGTAAAAGTTCTTTGTTTTATGAATATATGAATGCTTGATTGGCACGCATCTCTGTGGACCATATGTGCCTGGTGCCTATAGAGGTCAGTGAAGGTGTCAGACCTCCTGAAGCTGGAGTTGCAAGTAGTTGTGAGCCACCATATCGGTGTTGGGACCCGAGGATAGGCCAGTCTGGAAGCAGAGGTCACATGGCCCAGGTTTGCACCCATCTGTGGATGGAATCAAGGAATTCACTTGAGAGCAGTTAGAGGGTAAAGTGCTTGCTCTAAGAGGGTCCAGAGTAGGGGCTGTGCCCCCAGCACTGCTGGGGTGGTGGCAGGTGGACCCATGGCCACAGTATCAAGTGGAGACAATGAGTTCCAGGTTCAGTAAGAGATGATGCCCGAAAACACAAGGGCTGAGTGATAAAGATTGTGTCCATCTCTGGCCTCTGTACACACATACAGGAGTGAGCTTACCTACACATACATACATACACACATGTGCACACAGACTCAGTGCAAGAACTCAGTCCACATGGCTCTTGAATGGATGGTGCTCACCCACAGCTCATTGCGATATCAATCCCACAGAATAGTTCAGAAACTTGTACCAGAAAGAACCAGATCCTTACATATCACTATTGAGGTCTTGGGTCAACACAGACGTATAGACTTGTTTTCCCTTTAACTCTTTTTGAGACAAGGTCAACACCTAACTGTCAATTTTCTTTTTTAAAGACATAGTATTAACTTATGCAGCTCAATCTAGGTTAGATCTTTCAGTGATCTCTCAGACTCCCAGATCCCAGGGAGCCTGAACACTGAAATGTGAATTTTATAGAATTACATTGTTTTGAAATATTCTTCAACTTTGCTTTACTTTCTTTTCCTCCAACAAAACAAAGCAAAAAATACTTTGGGCTTTCCGAGTGGCCACAGACCACCCCCCCCCCCCAGGGCACATAAGTAGAGAACAGACAGTTCTGCGGGTCCAGCAAGTTCCTCCCTATTTGACGCGCGAGTCTCCACCCCTAAGAGGCGGGGCCCGCGCAAGCGCGACCTGGGCTCAGGCGGAGGCGGGGCAGACGCGGCTCTGACTTCCAACATGGCGCACGCTGGTGGCGGAGGCTCCGCGGGCCGGGGATTCGGTGGCTCCCGCTGGGGTCGTTCGGGCTCCGGGGGGCACGAGAAGCTGCCGGTGCACGTGAGTGATGTCCCCAGCCTCCTCCTGGGGACCCGGACCCCCGCGGGGATGGCGCTCCGCGGTGCGGCCCCACCTCGGCCTCCGCTCTGCGCAGCCGGGGCCTGGGGACCCCACACCCCTTCCGCGGAATCCTCGGTTTCCCCCTAACAATTCATTTCCGCCGCTCCTCGGACTTCTCAACGATGTGGCGGTCCTTCTCGACACCTCCCAGTCATTCCTGCGTTCCCTGTCATCCTCGGAACCCTACGTTGCACCCCGAAAACCCTCAGTCCTTCTAGTTGGCCTTTGGTTACCCTTGTCGCCCCTCGGTCTTCCAAGGGATTTCGTGACCTCCCCGAGCCCCTTCGGTCTTCCCCGCCGGTCCTCGGTCCAACCCGGAACTCCTGAGGCCCCTCGGGACTACCCGCTGGCTCTGGGCCCTCCCAGTCGGCCTTCGGTCCTCCCCGTAGTTATCCTCGCAGCCCTCTGCTGCCCCGTGCAGCACCCCTTCTCCATCCCTGGCCTTCCAGCCATCAGTCTCTGCATCGCGCGACCCCAGCCCACCCATGGCCTTCTTGTTCCCCACAGGTGGAGGACGCTCTCACCTATCTCGACCAGGTGAAGATCCGCTTTGGCAGTGACCCTGCCACCTACAACGGCTTCCTGGAGATCATGAAGGAGTTCAAAAGCCAGAGGTAATCTGCAGGGCCTTGTACACCCAGGAGCTGGAGACTGAGCCCTCCAACCCCCAAACCAACTACCCTGTGGCCCCTCAGCTGGTGATCATGCACAGGACAGGAGGGCCCTGGGAGTCTCTTCTAAAACAGTCACAAGATGAGGTAGTTAGTTCTGAGGGGATTCTGATGGGGGATTCCTGGAAGGGGTGAAGGAATCGGGGAATCAGGCCTGGACAGGGAGTGTTGGGTGTAGTCTTTATTTAAAATGTTGATTTGGGGGTAAGATGTCCCAGTGGGTAACACTGGCCTGTCACCAAGCCAGACTTCCCTGAGTTCCAGCCCCAGAGAGAAGAGAACTGACCCCTACAAGTTGTCGACCTGCCCTTGAGATCTGTGGTACACGCCCAAACACAGAAAATACATGGGGTACAGATTTTGATTGTGTGTTTTGGGAAGCATTTTTTGTTAATACTGCAAGAGAATATTGCTTATGATCTCTTCTCAACTCTTGTCCCTAAGATACTTTCTCAGCACTTACTAATCTGGAACCAGTGTGGCTATAAAGGACCCGAACCTCAGGAAATGTTTGTAGACACAGAGCAGTTAGGTGTATTGGGTTGTCTCTGAGTTATGCCTTTGTCTTCTAGAATCTTCTGGGAGGGGTGGCTTGGTTTAGGTAAGGGACTCACCCTAGTGACAGGTGGGTGGAGCTAGACCCAGGCTGTAAGTCAGTTGGCTTCCCACTTGACCTGCCTGTCTGCTCTCAGGAAGTGTGGAAGGCCTGGGCTGTTTTCTTGTGTATATTCTGGGCACTGAGGCCAGAAGAAGACCCTCATGTCAGCTTTACCAGGCTCCCAACTGGAAGGCTCCAGGTGTTTACACACTTCCTTTAGTAAAAAAATTAAAATGTAACCTCACCCTTCCCTAATTCATAAAATATGAGGGAGTTTCTCACATTGCTTGGAGAACTGTGTCCTCCTATTGAGGCTCAGCCCCGCACCCTACTCTTGGGACATTTTCAGAATTGGGCCCAGGAGCTCAGACAGCCTGGAAATATAGATGTAGTTATATACCTTCCCCTCCCTCCCTCCCTCCCTCCCCCTCTCCCTTTCTCTCTCTCTTTCTCTCTCTCTCTCTCTCTCTCCCCCCTCCCTCTCTCTCTCTCCCCCCTCCCTCTCTCTCTCTCCCCCCTCCCCTCCCTCCCTCCCTCCCTCCCTCCCTCCTCTCTTTTTTATATAGAGTTACATAGTTATAGTTCTTGCTAGGCCTAGCCACAGGTGGTTTCACATGGTGGGGCCCATTTGTTTAGTTGGGCATGGTGGTGCATACCTTTAATCTCAGGCAGAGGCAGGCATATGGAGGCCAGCCAGGGCTATACAGAGAAACCCTGTCTCTGAGGGAAAAACAGAACAACATGGTAGGGCCCATTTTCAGAGTCTTTGCCACCAGCTAAGCCTGGGCTGAGGTGATCTCGAGGGCATCTGGGGCGGTTTACTCCCAAGACTCTTGCCCACGTGCATTCCTTTTTTTCAGCATCGACACCCCTGGCGTGATCAGGCGTGTGTCCCAGCTCTTCCATGAGCACCCCGACCTCATCGTGGGGTTTAACGCGTTTCTTCCACTTGGATACCGTATCGACATTCCCAGGAATGGCAAGCTGAACATCCAGTCGCCTCTGAACAGCCAGGTAGGCTTCGCTTGAGTGGTCTGGGCCCCGAGTGTCGTACCCACAGGGAGCATAGCTAGGCGTTTGTGATGTTGCTGGGAGCCTTGGTTATAGCCTGTTCTTTTTCTAGGTTCTCTAGTGCAAGGCCAAACACAGAGACCTTTGCGTCCCATCAAGTGTAGTGGCTTGGTATGGTTCAGTGTGGGACAGTGCACTTAGCATGGGCACAGTCCTGGTGTGGTCCAGCACTTGGTGGGCACTGGGAGGAGATTCAGAGTCATTGAATCACTAGCTGCTGAGATCTGGCCTCCAGGCTTTCCCAGCAAGTCTACCAAGTATGCACTGGCATCTAGTATGCACTGGCATCTAGTATGCACTGGCATCTAGTATGCACTGGCATCTAGTATGCACTGGCATCTAGTATGCACTGGCGTCTAGTATGCACTGGCGTCTAGTATGCACTGGCGTCTAGTATGCACTGGCGTCTCATGACTCCCATTGATGTCAGGCCACCAGTGAGACGGAGGTGGTTGAGCTGTGTGCATGGGAATAACTGTTTTCTCACTGTGTCACAGGATTGTCAAAAGGCTCTTTTCTCAGCTCAGGCTTGGGCTCTGCAGCCTGCTGTCTGTAGTTCTCCACACTGCCACCCTCACCGCAGCTCAGACAAGTCTGGACCTCATCCTCATGCCTCAGTCTTCCAAGTGCTAGGATCACATGAGAGCTGCCACCACAGTCTTTCAGTGAGGTTGGAGAGGGACTCTGGAAAGGTGGTGTGGTCCCACAGGCCCTCCAGTGGCTCCTGTGTGGTTCTGCCAGCTCTGCTCCTCAGCACGCCCCTGAAGCCCAGCCCTACCTGGTTGTCGATGGAGCTCCTGGAAGCACATGGCGTTGAGTTTTCATGGTCTTCCACTTCCCACAGTCCCACCCAGGAACTGTGGCCACCAGGGCCTTAGCAGAAGTAGCTTCTGGACTCTGTGCCTGTGATACAGGGCAGTGGGGGCTGTGTTGGAGCCAAGAACAACTCCTGGGGCATGCATGACGTCAGAGCTCAGGACACTAAGCTAGGAGGGCTAAAGGGCCAGGCTGCAGGGAGCGGAGCTGAGCCACAGGCCGGCTGTTCCCTTCGTGGCTTAGGTGACCAAGACGGTCTTAGATCCATGAACAGGGCACCTCTGCCTGTCCTGAGTCACATTCCCTCAGGGTGCTCTGGAGCTTTGATTCTAGGTATCATTTCAGCACTCAGGAGATTTGCTATGAATTCAAAGCCAAGCTTAGGCTACGGAGTAAGGAGTAAGGCCCTATCTTACCTGCCTCCTGTGAAGGGAGGGGCAGATAAGCATGCCCCGCCACGAGCGGGAGGCTTGCAGCACCTGCTGTTGCTTCTCCCTCAGCAAGCATCCTGGGAGCTGTTGCCTCAGACTCCCCGCTAGCACTCACAGGTGGGAGAAGTGTTTATTCCTTGTATTGGTGCTGCTTTCCTGACCAAGCTCTTTGGGGGAAGCAGGATCTTTACCTGGGTCACTGAGCTGTGTTAGGGACGATTAGGAAACCAGCTGTCAGTGGGCAAGTGAGGACGGGACACCTAGCTCCTGGGGACAGTCAAAAGTAGGTCCTTGGTCTCACATATTCACAGGAGGCTGGCCCTTTACCACACTTTTTGGGGAGTTTTGTCAGTTTTTGACAAGGATAGGTAGTGTCTTGGGCCTGATGAATTCCAAACCATCATGTCCTTGGATGCTGGCCCTCTGTTTAATTTGGGGTTTGGGTGTAGGACTCCCAGTGTTGATAGCAGGGACTTTGTGGGAACTGGACCCAAGTAGGGAAGGATCTTGGAGGGATGGGGCCATTAGGAGGGTTGTCTGTAAAATAGAATAGGGCTGGAGGGAAGTCGAGAGGCAGGCTTGCAGGACACTGCATGGCCAGGAACAGCTGATCCAGAGACCCCTGAGAGGTTGGGGAGGACCCGAGCCAGGAGGGGATCAGTGAGGTACGCTGTGCCAGTGCTTCAGGCCGGCCCTTCTGGTAGAGGCAGAGCCATGAGGCCCTGGCAGCTGGGGCAGCTGTTTGCTCATCAGGTTCCTGGATATCCAGGAGAGCTGCACGGTTCTGGGCAGCTGTGAGGTTGAGTGTGCATGTTAGCTGTGTAAACACGGCACCCCAGCAAAGGCTGGAAAGCCCCGGCAGAGCCTAGCTGCCACAGCTGGCAGGCCGCGGAGTGGAGGTTCTTAGTTTCCTAAGATCACAGCAGAAAATTGTATTATGGTTGGATAAGCATCACCACTAATTCCAGAACATTCGATCACCCCAGGAACAGACTCTGCCAAGTACTCATCTACTTCTTGTCTGGATATTACCTCTTCTGGCCATTTCATCAGTCACTCACATCATAGTATGTGTCACTGTTTTTTCTTGCCTGAATAATGTTCCACTGGGTGGACTACATTTTGTTGTCTGGGGATTTTGAGTGGGTTCCACCTTTTGTTGGCTTTTTGTGAGTGGTGCTTCATTGAATGTTGGTGTATGAGTCCTTTCCAGTTTTTGGATCTGCTTATAGGATTGCGATTGTTGGACCATAGGAAAATTCTTTGTTACATTATTGGTTACTATGGCTGTTGCCATAGTAACTGTCCTTGCCACCATCTAGTGCCTTCTTCAGAGGCCCTGGCTAGAGGGCTGGCTCATTCAGGGAACCAGAGAGACCCTACAGTGCTGGGGCACGTCCCTGAGTGGCTGGGGAGTGCCTGGGCTTGCCGAGGGCAAGCTCAGATCTTGGGACCTTGAGTGAGCTGTCAGGTCCCTCCGTCTGAGCCCACGTTTGTCATCAGTGTCCGTGTCCTCAACTTCGGCTTCTAGCACCGTGTGCCCACTGTTGTGGCTCGGTCTTGTCATCTAGTTATGTCTTGAGGCTTGGCCCCAGTTCCCCGAGAAGACCACTAGTTGGCCTTTGATCATTGCGTTCTGCACCTGCAGACCTGGCACAGATCAGATATTTGAGGGAGGGTTGCTTAGAGGCCTGGTCTGGTGCTCTGTGTCTGAGCCCCACCCCAGGGCCTCGTGTAATCGTTACTTCCCAGTTCACACGGTGGAACTATTGACAGTTTATTGGTGGGAAACTCCTGGAGGTGGTGTGTGCTGGGAAGCTGAGCAGTCTGTGTTGTCTTCTGCACTTGCAGTCTGTGGAGGAAGGCCCTGGAACCTGTCCTCCTTGGGACTGAGGGACTAAGTTTGTGCATAGGACCCTGACTGAGCAAACATGGACCGATGAGGCCACTTGTATGGGCCCTAATCAAATATGGCTGACATTTTAAAATTTAATTAATTAACTAATTAATATATTTATTTTTCCAAGACAGGGTTTCTCTGTGTACGCACTCTGTAGACCAGGCTGGCCTCGAACTCAGAAATCCACCTGCTTCTGTCTGCCTGCCTCCCAAGTGCTGGGATTAAAGGCGTGCGCCACCACTCCCCGGCTAAAAATTTTTTTTTGTTGTTGTTGTTTTTCGAGACAGGGTTTCTCTGTGTAGCCTTGGCTGTCCTGGAACTCACTCTGTAGACCAGGCTGGCCTCGAACTCAGAAATCCACCTGCCTCTGCCTCCCAGGTGCTGGGATTAAAGGCGTGCGCCACCACCGCCCAGCTAAATTTTTTTTTTTAATGTATGGTTTTTTGAGACAAGGTTTCTCTGTATAGCCCTGGTTGTTCTGTAGACCAGGCTGCCTTGAACTCTGCTTCCCTAGTGCTGGTGTTAGAGGTGTGCCGCCACCACCCGATACTGGCGTTCTCTTAAGTTTTGAGGACATAGTACAAGCCTTCCCTTGGGAGCCTGGGCCTTGCGGCTGGCGCTTCACTGCACACCTATGCCTCCGACCTCTGGAGGAGAATTACCTATTGTAACGCAACCACTCAGATGCAGTGTGAGCCTGTTGCCCAGGAGAGGGAGCTGCTAGGGAAAGCAGGACACAGGACAGGGTTCAGAGTCACTGCAAGATGGTTCAAGGTGAGCCTGGATGTCATCTGACTAGAACCACGAGGTGAGGGGTAGTGTCAGTGATCCAGTGGAGACGTGTGGGATGGTTCCAGCTGCTGTTCTCCCACAGAGCTCCATTCCCTCCCTCAGGGCTCCATTCCCTCCCACAGGGCTCCATTCCCTCCCTCAGGGCTCCATTCCCTCCCACAGGGCTCCATTCCCACAGAACTCCATTCCCTCCCTCAGGGCTCCATTCCCTCCCTCAGGGCTCCATTCCCACAGGGCTCCTCCCGCTGAGCTGCTTGGGTTGAGCGCTCTCACCTGGACTGCACCCCCCCCCCCAAAAGCAGGATTCCATGGAGACATATTTGTGTCTATAGTTGGAGAAAAAATGCACACAGTATGCTCTGATGACTGATGCCTCTAATTTGTCTTGGGGCTTAGCACCCAGACGCCCTGTTGTGAAAATCCCTTGAGCTAGCTTTAGATGAACATACACACTGTGATGTTCCCTTGAAGCTAAGAGATCCAGTTTCCACCTTAGAACAGTCTTGCTAAGATGGGGCCGTTACCCACAACCCTGCACATAGCTCCAATAAGGTTCACCTCCCAGATCTGTGACTTTCCTCCTGCATGCTAATCTCAGAGTGGAAAGGACTCGCTAGAGCAAACCTCTGACCTAAGGTTTGACCGGCTAAGGCAGGAGGTTGGTCAGAGGTGAAGCCTCATAGAATCAGTCTCAGGAACACAGGAGTGGGCTTTATTGAAACTGCAGTTCTAGCCTCAGTGCCTGGAGATCTTGGGAGACTCCAGAGGGAGGAAGTACTTGACTCCCAGGGGTGCATAAGGGGTTACAGGAACAATACTTTGAAGTAGGCAGTAATAGTGCAATGTCTACCTCCTGGCCACCCAATGCCACTCACTGCCTGTGTTTCACAGGACAACTCCCATAGCCATGGTGACTGTGGGGAGGACTTCAAGCAGATGTCCTACAAGGAGGACAGAGGCCAGGTGTCCCTGGAGTCTGATTCTGTGGAGTTCAACAATGCTATCAGCTATGTGAACAAGATCAAGACCCGCTTTCTGGACCACCCTGAGATCTACAGGTCCTTCCTGGAGATCCTGCACACCTACCAGGTGAGGCCCAGCCTGCCACAGCATCTGGGGCCTTGCCCCACCGGGACATTGTTTGGCTTGTAGGAGATGAGAATGCAGTCCAGGGCCTTGTAAAGCCAGCCACACACTTCCTGCAGTGCAGCCCGGCCAGACCCTCTCAGTAGCTTTCCTTAGCCACACCACACCCCCAGTGTTCAGTATGGTTTTGAGGGAGTCAGGAGTAGCCTGAGGTAGAAAAAGGGTATGTGTTGAGAGGTGTGTAGGCCAGCCACTGGTGCTAATAGGAAGAAAGGATGCTGGGCACAGCCCCTGAGGGGCCCAGGGGTCAAAGTATACAGCTCCGATTCTCATACTACTTAACCCTAATAATGGTCCACATTTGATCGCACAACTCCATCACTGTGTGCTGGGGGAGCAGCTTGTGTTATGTGGATGTGGAAACCTCAGGCAGTGACTTTGGCTCCCAGCACAGCAGACCTCCAGGGAGGACACAAATTTGGGATACTGGTGTGCTTTGTGTTCTTGGGAGCACACCAGCCAGCTGGGTGCAGTTTGCTGCCAGACTGTCGGAGACACGCCCTACCACAAACAGAGGACATGAGCTCCTTCGCCTTCGCTGCCTTGTGCGGCAGCGCTGCTGAGGCTGGTGTGCTGCTGTGGTAGCGTAAGGAAGCTCAGTGGGCGTGCCCAGAGCACAGGCCACAGGCCACAGCCAAGGTATGTGCACACTGCCAGTTCCCATGGGAAGATCAGCTCAAGGATTTTGTACCTCTGTGTTTGAGTCTCAGCTTTGCCTGTGTCCCTGGGCATGGAGAAGTAGCCGTTGAACTCAAAGATTTGCCTGCCTGTGCCTCTTGAGTGCTGGGATTAAAGGTGTGTGCCACCATGAACTAGTCTTAAATTGTGCTTTTTAAACAGTGGTTTGACGCCAGATGTGGTGGCACATACCTTTATCCAGAATTCAGACTGCTAAGCCGGGAGGATTGCTGTTCAGTTCAAGGGCATCTTAGACTACACAGTGAGCCCAGGCTCTCCTGAGTCACCGTGAGATCCTTAAAACCAACCGAGTCTGTTGGGGATGTTCTGTTGTAATAGGATGGGTGCTCCACTGAGGGCTGCTTTTAGTTCTGGCTCCTGTTTGGGAATATCGGGTTAGGGTTCTTCTTTCCTTTCCTTTAGTAGGATCTACAAACAGAGGCTTTTTCCTGGGAGCTCGGGGTGCCATTCACAGGGTTAGTAAGCCTGTCTGAGGCTCACTATGCAGAAAACCAAAAATCAAACAGCACAGCTTCCCTCCCTGGAGCAGGCAGTGAGCCGCTGTGGCTGCTGTCCAGTTGTGGCCGTGCGGCTACTCTGCTCTCCTGACCGTGACATCGAGTGTAATGCAGCATATTTCTACCAAAGTCCTTTTTCTTTTTCTATTTGTTTATTTATTTTTAAAGAACAGTGTCTCAGCCTATAACTCAGTCTAGCTTGGTGCTGACAGTCCTTCTGCCCCAGTCTTCTGTAATGCTGAGGCCACATGTGTGTTCTCTCACGCTGTTCCTACAGTCCACCCGGGTTCTGCATGCCTGTCTCCAGTCTCTGGCCCTCCTGCTGCCCTCAGCCCCAGGCTTGCCCGCCTCCCGTACTTTGGCTCCCTAACCTCTGCCTAGTGACGCGCTGGGAGCCATCTGCTCCTCACCTGTCCCCTGATCCCGCAGCCGTGGCTGCGCTGCTCTTCCCGGTGCTCCGAGACATCATACCCTCCCTGTCCAGTGTGGCAGGGCTCAGACAACTGCCAGCAGAGCACACTGGTAGTGTAGGCACAGCTGCCCGTGCCTGCCCTGGGCTCTGCTCACCCTTTTGTCTTTTTCCCACTTGCAGAAGGAACAGCTGCACACTAAGGGTCGTCCATTCCGTGGCATGTCCGAGGAGGAAGTTTTCACAGAGGTGGCCAATCTCTTCCGTGGTCAGGAGGACCTGTTGTCAGAGTTCGGACAGTTCCTGCCTGAGGCAAAGCGGTCTCTGGTGAGTGCCAAGTGTCCAGGATCATGCCCGAAAGACATGTGCAGAGCTAGAGTCCGCCAAGCCTGTCTTTCATCCTGTGACTACGGCGTTGTGGGAGAATGGATGTCTTTACGGAGACAGGGCCATCAGGGCGAGGACAGCGGTCAAGCGTGCACAGGTACTGCCTGGGGGCCAGCTGCACCTGGCTCCCACGGCCTGCTAGTGCCTGAGGCACCAGACGGCCTTTTCTGCTCTTCTTTTTTATGCATATTAGTCTTTTTTGAAAAGTAGAGATGAAATTCATGAACCTTAAAGTACATGATAAAATTCACCACTTTGAAGGGCTGGGTGGTGGCAGTGGTGTAGCCTTTAATACCAACACGGAGGCAGAGCCAGCTCCTTTCAGAGTCTGAGGCCAGCCTGGTTGACATAGCCAGTTCCAGAATACTCAGGACTACATGAACCCTGGCTTAGAAAAAATGGTATGGTTCAGTGCCATACATTCTACTTAACAATTAGTGCAACTGTTGCTTTCAGTCCTTACAGGTTACATGTCTCCAAAAAGAAACTTTGTCTCCATCAGCACTCACCCTGTCCATTCCCCAGCCTCCGACCTGCTTCCTGTCTGGATTTGCCTGCTCTGGACACTTGTCACTGGGGTCTGTGTGTTTAGCCTTTGTTAGTGTTCCCTCGTGTTTGTCAGTGGCTGAGTAGTAATGTTCCCAAGTATGGGTTTTTCCATTTTGTCCACCTATGTTGTGGACATGGGGTGGTTTGCTCTGACGCTGTTGGGAATGAACAGACTTGTACAGGTAATTGTTTGCATGCCTCATCAGCTGTGGATCAGCCTTTGTAGGCTTCCCAGGTTACATGGTAGTTTCATTTAACTTTCTAAAGAACTTGTGTTTTCTGTAGCAGTAGCTCCATTTCCTGAGTCCTGCCAATACTTGACTTTCCATTCTGTGTTCAGTTGTTTTACAGCTGTCAGAGAGAGATGTTTGTGAGCTTTGATTGCATTTCCCCAGTGCTGATTGATTCTGTTCAGTGTTACGTCTGGATTTTAAGATACGTTATTTATTACTGTTTGTGTGTACGTGTTTTGTCTGTATGAGTTTTGTGCACCATACATATGCAGATGCCTGTGGAGACCAGAAGAGGGCGTCAGACCACTGGAGCTGGAGATTACCGGTAGTTGTAAGCTGTCATGTGGGTCCTGGGACCTGCGCAGCCAGTGCTCCTAGTCATTGAACCGCCTATCTCTGCAGATACAGCTGAATCCTTGCTATGCTCCCATGAGCTCCTTAAAACATGTGACCTGCAGATTCTCACCTCCATCTCCTGTCATCCTTTTCCTGCTTTGTTCGTGGTTTTGATGCACAAAATCTTTAGACTGTGATTAATTTTTTCCTCACATCACTCTTAGTGTTAAACTTTAGAAAGTGTTGATAAGCAATTAGGTCATGAGATTTTCCTTATTTTCTTACAGTTTTAGCTCTCAAGCTGTGTTTTGTCCATGGGAAAGATCCACTTGTCTAGCACAGCTGTTGAGCCTGCCATGCTGGGCTCGGTCTTCACAATATTTCCACCCCTGTTGCTGTGGTGACTGTTGCCACCTGGTGGTCTGTGTGTTCTCGGGCCTGCCATTGGCACTGCAGCTTTGGCAGTGAGTTGGCGAGCAGGAAGCCAGCATCCTCCACTTCCTGCTTCCTTGTCAGACTATGCCAGCTCTCCAGACCCCTGATAATTGTACATGGTTTGTTGTTTGTTTTCTCTTTGAGAACTCTCACTTTGAGAGCTCTTACTGTAGTTCAGACATCCTTCAACATGTGATCTCCTGCTTGGGCTTCCTGAATGCTGGAATCACTGTCAGGGGCCACTACTTCTGGTCTTTTTTTTTCAATTACTATTACATATTTGTGTGTGTGTGCAACAGCCACAGCTGGATGGAAGTCAGAGGACAACTTGGGAGAATAAGTTTTGCCCTTTCACCCATACGTCTTGGGGTCACACTCAGATCCTGGCACTGTACCCCCTGAGCCATGCTATTGACCTTGGCCTGGTTTTGGTCAGGTGTTTTGCCCTGGCATGTTCTCATTGTTTTGTAAGGCTTCCTTAGTCTTACCCAGGCCAGTGTCCAGTTGTCCTGGGCTTTGTCACCATGTCTTGAAACCCGAAAATACCTAACTACATCAGAGAAACTTGTGTGATCCAACCTAGGGCTGTGGCTTTACTGTCCCTCCTGCCTGGTCTCTAGGTGCCCCCCTATGGCCCAGATTATGGCAGAGCCAGGAGCCATGTGGCCTGCCGTGCCCTTCAGCCTCGGGTAGAGCCAGGCTGGGCCTTGCCCCTCCTCAGGACTGTGGCTGGCTGTCTACGTAAGTGAGGCCCTGAGCTGCTGGGTGACTCCCAGGTGATGACTGTAGTGCCAGCCCCTGGGACAGTCTGCAGAGGCATGTTCCCTGTCATCTCCCTGAATATCCCTGTCCATGTCCCCAGAGCTGCACAGACCTACAGTGGCCTCTGTACCTGGAGGGACACCAGGGCCCTTCCACACTTTTGCTGTCTTCAGTCCCTGTCTGCCTGTCTTTCTGAAGTTTACAAGTTCTAGTGAGGCTCTCTTTGAAATCATGACTGTTGTCTTGGTTTCTTTGTTTTTTTTTTTTTTGTTTTTTGTTTTGTTTGTTTGTTTTTTAAATATCACTGTGACAGACCTAGCAGAGGACGGGCTCATGTGGCCTATGGTTTCCCAGATGTCTGCTGCTGTCCTCGGCTCCCTGGACTCTCAGGCTGCCCTGAAGAGACCCTCAGGGCCCCTGGGGGCTGGTGGCAGTGACTGTTCCCCTCCCACGGACAGCAGACAGTAGTCTTCCCCAAGCCAGGCTCTCACCTCCTAGCTTCTAGGACCTCATAGAATATCACACCAGATGAAGTGTATGTACACACGTACATGAGATACCTTCCAGGTATTTCTGGCTGTGCGGTTTCATATGTAGAGTAAACCACCTCCTTGGCCTACCTGGGAGTGGCCATGCCCTTACCAGATGGAGTGAGAGGGTGGTGGCATGCCGCTGAGCATGGCCATGAGGCACAGGCATGAAGGGAGAGTGCCTGGGGCCCGGAGGCCAAGGGGGCATTCGCAAGGTGAGAAGGGCAGTACCAGCCTTGCTGAGAGACTGGTGGTTAAATAGGTACCTCAGTGAGCCCTTTCTCCTGGGTTTCGTTGAGACATAACAATATTAATAATCACATAATAAACAGCTCCTATTCAAGACCAGCCTGGTCTATAGAGCAAGTTCCAGGACAATCAGAAAAACCCTGTCTCGGAACCCCCCCCCCCATATACCCCCCACACCCACACCCGCTCCTGCCCCAGCAGTCACAGTTCATGGAACTCCTAGAAGAGGCGCCTTCCTTTCCTGCACTTGTCTTTAGTCACTGCCACTACTGGAGGTCCATAGTGCCCCCAGCCCTAACATAGCAGGGTGTGAAAGGGTGGCCAGCGCAGCGGGCGTGTGCTGTCCTGTGCATCTGAACAGAGGGACTGTCCATCTCCTAAGCTCTGGGATTCACACTGTAAGCCAGGGGTGAGCGCTGGCATCCTTACTACCGGGTGGGCACCAGTGTGGCCTCAGCACACTCAACCCTGCTCAAGTAGCTTGTAAACAGGTAATCTGATATGACCACAGGTTGGTAAATAGGCACAGCAGTGGCCCAGGAGAGCTTTGTAGAAGGAGTGAGAGGCTGTATGTCAATAAAACTTTGTTTTACAGAGTGGAGGAATAGGTTTGGCTGTCATTAAAACTTTTACAGAGTGAATGGGCTGCCTGCACACCAATAAAGCCTGGTTACAGAGTGAACAGCTGCAGCCGAGGTGGAGACAGGCCCGGTGCATCGACCCAGCCCTGACTGAAGAGCAGTGGACAGTAGAGTGAGGACTGAGCAGGGCCCGTGCCCGTCGGCTGTGCCACCTGTCCTCACCTGCCTCCGCAGTATTGGGTGTTTGAATTGACAAAAGGCGCCCAGTGAAGACTCCCCTGGAGTACACTGCTTTCCTTCCCCGGGGTCCTGGGCAGTGTCAAATCCTTGACTAATTGAGGTGTTTTTCCTTTTTTTTTTTTTTTTCCTTGTTCCTTTTTTGTTTTCTTTCTTTCCCTCCCTCCCTCCCTTCCTCCCTCCCTCCCTCCCTCCCTCCCTCCCTTCCTTCCTTCCTTCCTCCTTCCCTCCTTCCCTCCCTCCCTCCCTCCCTTCTTCTCCCTCCCCCCCACCCCTCCCTCCCTCCCTCCCTCCCTCTCTCTCCCCCCTCCCCCCCCTCTCTCTCTGTCTTTTCTTGTAGCTTAGACTGGTTCAAACTGGTGCTTCTCTTGCCTAAGCCTTCTGAGGGCTGAGATGACAACCATGTGCCACCATGCCTGGCTGTTGGATTTAGGTGATCTGTAGTACCTGTGGCCTAAGGATTGGCCTTTAGTGTTGTAGAGATGGCTTCCCTCATAGAGTAGTTTCCCATCTCTAGAGATGACCCCTGAGAAGATCTCCTCAGAGCATTGCTGTGAGTGTGCGCTCCATCACTTTACCAGGGTGAAATAGCACAGCTTCCTGCTGATTCTGCCCTTGGGTTTTTCTTGGCTTTTGTCTTTGTTTTCTTTTTCTTCTGTGCATTGCACATACCTGCAGCAGCAGCACATAGCCATCCAGTATACCATGTTGCTGCCATCAGTCCTGTCTGGATGCACCATGACTTCATTTTGCCTAGTCAGAGCCAAGAGCACCTCCTCTTCATGGTATCTGCCTGTCTAGGCCCCATGGTGATGTGCAGTGGGGAGCATTGGATGCTGATAGCCGTTCAGGGTGTTAAGAGTCTCTGGCTCCCAGCTTCCGGGAGTGGACACCTGCCCTGTCTCTCGGCTTAACCTTGCTCTGGCAACCCCTCCTTGCAATGCACCACAGAGCAAGAGCACTCTCAAGATGTGTTCCTTCGCCGGGCGTGGTGGCGCACGCCTGTAATCCCAGCACCTGGGAGGCAGAGGTAGGTGGATTTCTGAGTTCGAGGCCAACCTGGTCTACAGAGGGAGTTCCAGGACAGCCAGGGCTACACAGAGAAACCCTGTCTCGGGGAAAAAAAAAATGTGTTCTTTCATGGCAAAAAATTTCAAATCCTGCCTCTAAGACCCTTACCAGTGACCTGGATGACATCAGCTACTACTACTTGCTGCCAGGGCTGTGCACTGCTACCTACCCCTACCTAGAATGCTTTATCTGTAGACATCCAGTTTACCAGGGCGTACTCCGTTGTCTCACTCCCGAGCCTCTGACTACCCTCGGCCACAGGGGAGCCTCCTCAAAGCTGTACAGTATTCCCCAGGGACACGTGCACTCACCCTTCTCCCCAGAAGATGAGACCATCCTCAGTCTGTCCTCACTACAGAGACCCTGGCCTATGGCACACAATGCCTTCTAGGGCAGTAGGCCAAATTAGCCAAAGCAGATTGTACACCTGTGTACAGGTGGCCATCTGTAAGGTTTCTATTGCCACGATGGAGCACCATGTCAAAAGGCAAGTTGATGGGCCGGCCGGTGGTGCACACCTTTGATCCCAGCACTTGGGAGGCAGAGGCAGGTGGATTTCTGAGTTCGAGACCAGCCTGGTCTACAGAGTGAGTTCCAGGACAGCCAGGGCTACACAGAGAAACCCTTTCTTGAAAAAACAAAAACAAGAAAGATGGCAGGTTGAGGAGAAAGGGCTTACACTCACATATTGCTGCTGCTTATTCAAGGAAACCAGGATAGGAACTCAGGCAGGCACCTGGAGGCAGAAGTTGGCGCAGAGGCCGTGTGAAGGGCACTGCTTACTGGGTTGCGCCTCATGGAGTGCTCAGCCTACTCTACAGAGCCCAGGACCACCAGTCCAGGGGTGGCCCCACCTGCAGTGGGCTGGGCTCTTCCCTAACCAACCACTCATTCAGAAAATGCCTCCAGCTATATCTCTATATATTCTATAGAGAGAGTCATTTCCTCAACTAAGGCTTATTCCTCCAGTGACTCTAGTTTGGGTCAAGTTGACGTACAGCCAGCCAGTACAGCCTCTGACTGCCTCCTTTGTTTATGTCTTTAGTTTACAGGCAATGGGTCGTGCGAGATGAACAGCGCACAGAAGAATGAGGAGAAGAGTCTGGAGCACAACAAGAAGCGCTCGCGGCCTTCACTCCTGCGCCCCGTGTCTGCACCAGCCAAGGTAACTGTCTGTGTGTGGGTTCTCACTGCACATGACAGCAGTGGTGTGGAGGCCCGGACAGCAGGGGAGCCTGAGCCCAGAGCCTGGCCCCGTGGGAAAGCCCCGGCTGCTGGCCTGGCCATCACTCGCCTGCTCTCCTGCCTCGGCTTGCTATGAGGAGGAAGGGGGAACTGGAAGGATGGGCGTGGTGTTCAGCTCATTCTCCTTTTCACTGTCGTGACTCTTTCGTAGGTGGGGCTGCAGTTGAAATGTGCAGTTGTGTGGTTTGGTTACTGCACAGCTGAGGAGTGAAGGTGGCTGGCAACAGTTCCTGTCCTGCTCATCACCCATGATGGTGGATTTCTAGCTCTGACACTGTTTTCTAGTTGACTTTCTACAGTAATAAAGAGATTTGGCATTTCTGTTTGTTTAGTTATGTGCAGCAGTGTCGACCTCCAGTCACAATTCATTCCTGGTTTCTTGACACCCAGACTGTCCTGGGCTGACCAGCGGGTCCCCCCAGGCTGCTCTTGGATCTCCCCCCATGTCATCTTTTTCATCCTCACCTCACTCTTTGGGGATGGCTATGCAGCAGTGTGCTTCATACCATGAACCTGGGTCGGATGCAGGTCCCAGGTGTGTGTGTGTGTGTATGAATGAATGTGGCATGTCTCGAGATCAGAGAACAACTTCAGGACTCGTTTGGGCATTGACCTGGTTCTTCACACGCAGTCATTCCCCTGCCTCTTAAGTCCAGAGACAGTGTCTGCACACAGCTTCCTCAGGATGCTCCTGATGCTGCCCCCCCTGCCTCCTAGTCATCGTCTGGCCCACAGGATAGATAGTTTCTGTGTCCCTGAGTCCGGGATAAGGGCTGGGGAGTGGCTCACTGGTACAGTGCTATCTCGGGTCCCTGAGTTCAGCCCCAGCACCTGAGGCACCCCATCCTCACATGTACTGGGCATGCCCCTGGCCTGGGCTTTCCCAGAGCGCACACATAGTTCCTAGGGTGTGTCCTCGGTGCTGGCACAGCCTTTCTCCACTCAGTGTCAACCAACCCCAGACAAGGGCCTGGTTTCCTGATTCCCAGTTAATGTCTCCTGAGCATGCGGGAGGCCCTGGCTTTCATGTTCCCAGTCCATGTCTACTGAGCATGCGCAAGGTCCTAGGTTCTATCTCGTAGAGTTGTGGGATGCTTGATGTTCTTGTCCCCCCAGTGTCTTCTGGGCATGCCCGAAGTACTAGGTTCCATTTTCCCAGTCATTGTCCAGTGTGTGTGAGGTCTTTAGGCTCCGATCTGGAGCAGTCACCACGCCTTGGTTCCGTTCCCCCTTTAAGCACCTGCCCAGCCCCAGTGAGGCCTGAGCTCTAATCTCAAGAACTTAACCGCACGTGATGAGACCCTGGGTTGGTTTCCCCAGCAGCTGTCAAACCACGCGGAGCCGCATGTCTTCCCTGGCTCTTGTGGCGCTTGGACCATTACCTCATGTGCCGGTGGTCCAGATCTTGTTCTCCACAGCCTTCCAAGTGTCCTCAGCACCAGGTTCGATCCGCAGATCTGATAGGGCGTTGCTGTGGGTTTGCCTTCCCTCAGGTCCTGAGTTAGGGGTCCCACCTCGCACAAGGCCAAGGAGGGTGCAGCAAGCCCCCTGATGCTGCGCAGCCAGATATACCCAGGGTGCCCAAAACAGGGTCCTGTCGACCCCGGGTTCCATGCATGCTTGGTTCTCGTGGTGGGGACACCATTAAGCCGAGGTTTCTCTCTGCAGAAGAAGATGAAGCTGCGAGGCACCAAAGACCTGTCGGTCGCTGCCGTGGGCAAGTACGGCACGCTGCAGGAGTTCTCCTTCTTTGACAAGGTGAGCGAGGCCCTCGGGCCCTCTCGGCTGGACACAGCTGCTTCCTGCCACGTCCTTGTGTGGGGCCACTGTGGTGCGTGGGAGAGAGCAGCGTAGACCGCAGAGCCAGCCCAGATGGTTCAGGGGCATGCACACGCCCCTCCATACACACACATGTATGTGGCTTCTGCCGGTGCACACACCTTTTCCAGCCGTGTTTCTAGTCCTGTCTCCTCACTCCCACAGGTGCGCAGGGTGCTGAAGAGCCAGGAGGTATATGAGAACTTCCTGCGCTGCATTGCGCTCTTCAATCAGGAGCTGGTGTCCGGGTCTGAGCTGCTGCAGCTTGTTAGCCCGTTCCTGGGGTGAGTGGCTCCTGACCCCCAACTCCGGGGCTTCCTCCTACCCCAGCCAGGGGTGAATGGCTCCTGACCCCCAACTCCGGGGCTTTCTCCTACCCCAGCCAGGGGTGAGTGGCTCCTGACCCCTAACTCCGGGCCTTCCTCCTACCCCAGCCAGGGGTGAGTGGCTCCTGACCCCTAACTCTGGGCCTTCCTCCTACCCCAGCCAGGGGTGAGTGGCTCCTGACCCCTAACTCCGGGGCTCCCTCCTACCCCAGCCAGGGGTGAGTGGCTCCTGACCCCTAACTCCGGGGCTCCCTCCTACCCCAGCCAGGGGTGAGTGGCTCCTGACCCCTAACTCCGGGGCTTCCTCCTACCCCAGCCAGGGGTGAGTGGCTCCTGACCCCCAACTCCGGGGCTCCCTCCTACCCCAGCCAGGGGTGAGTGGCTCCTGACCCCTAACTCCGGGGCTCCCTCCTACCCCAGCCAGACCCAAGGCAAGTGAGCTGTAAAGTTCCCTTATGGGATTTATTTTGTTTTTTGTTTTTTTAAAGAGCAACTTCAGTTTATTTTAGGTTCCACCACCTCTTTTTTTTTTTTTTTCCTCCGAGACAGGGTTTCTCTGTGTAGCTCTGGCTGTCCTGGAACTCACTCTGTAGCTCAGGCTGGCCTCGAACTCAGAAATCCACCTGCCTCTGCCTCCCAAGTGCTGGGATTAAAGGTGTGCGCCACCACCGCCCGGCTTCAGTTTATTTTATTTCAAGTGGCTGTTCACAGACATTTCTTAGCTTTACAAATATAAATCATGTTAATCATATAAATAGGAAACACACACACACTTCCCAGCTCCAAATATGATTTATAGTCACCATGCTGGGGTAATGGCTGCCCTTGTAGCTCGCTCTTGCCCAGATCCACTCTCAGGACACCTGTCGCCATGTCAACAAGCACTCTAAAACCATGTTGTGTGTCCCCTTATTAGCTGCCGTTCCTTGCCTTTCATCTCTCAGTGCCCACCAAGGTTGCTGATATTTGCATAGAGCTAGTGAGACCTCCGACAGTTACACACAACGGCTTTGCTCTAGATCTATGGACTGCAGCGCCGATCACAGCGTCAGTGCTCAGGAATGCCCTGCGTGGCGCCGTCAGCTCAGCAGCACGTTGTCACGCCCTGTGCATGTGGGCAGTGCCACTGTAGTCGGGGCTGTCCTGAGGAACAGGGCACAGCTCCAGCCGTGGGTGCAGCAAGCTGACCGCGTGCTGGAGGAGGGCCTTCATGGCAGACCTGGAGACTTGGTTCCCATAGAAGCTGAACTTGGTGAGCTGGGTGTACCTGCTCAGGGCAGGTAGGACCACGCAGAGCTGGCTGTCCCCAAGGTGTCAGTCCTCCAAGCCCAAGGCCGCCAGGGTGGGCCCAGCTGTTGCTCACAGAACTCGGAGGGGCTCAGGATGTAAACAGTCAGTCTGATATTTTCCAAATTCAGTTGTTGCAACCTGCTGACACATAGGAACTCAGAAAGATGATTCCGTTCTGATACTGAGAGATTACAGTGAGACACTGCCAGGTCCTCCAAGGAGGTCTTCACGGACAAGGCAGGAGCATGGCAGCATCCAGGCAGGCGTGTAGGAGGAGCTGAGAGTTCTCCATCTTCATCCAAAGGAAGCCCGGAACAGACTGGGTGACTTGTTTTAAACATTAGTTTACTTCCTATGTGTGCACAGAGAGACAAGTTCTTGGGTGGGTGTACGCTTAGATTATTTAAAATCCTCTTTAATAAGGGTTCCTAATGGGAGGCAGAGGCAGGCAGATTTCTGAGTTCGAGGCCAGCCTGATCTGCAGAGTGAGTTCCAGGACAGAAAAAAAAAGGGGGGGGTGGTTCTTCACTGCTTTGGCCTCCCTTCTAGCCCCCACCCAGCAGAGGTGGTGGAAAAGAAAGGTTAGCAGGAAATGGGGGCGGGGTTGTATGTCTGGGGCCACTCAGCAGCCCCGCTCCCAGATGAGCAGCGGCAGGTAGTTTGATCCAGATGCAGCTGCAAAGCTCCACCAAAATCAGCAACGGAAGTCAGGCAGAGCAGTGCCAGGGCCTCCACTGCTGTCTGTGAGTCACGTTATATTCTCTCTAAACGTCACACGTCCTCTCACATGTCTGCTTCAGCAAAACATCAGATGACATAACTGAGCTTCCAGAGATACCACGGATTTCTCCTTCAGGCGGGCTCCTCCCATCACGTGGGTCTCGGAAGCTAACGCACTCAGGTCGGCAGTCAGCAGTGAGCACCTTTACCCTCTGAGCCGGCGGCCTCCCTGGGGGTTTCTTTACTAGTGGGAGTTGTCCCCAGTTATTGCGGACAGGCTCACATTTGTAAAGGGTGACTTGGAGAGAGCACGGCCCGAGTGCTGGGGGGTGGCGGGAGCCACCCCTGCCGGGCCCGAGTGGCCCTGTACAGTGTGAGCACCCTGACTTCCCGTGGCTCAGATTGTGACAGTGTGGGAGCTATAACCCCTGAGTAGACAGTTTACCTTCAACTTACAAGTTGTAGATGACGATTTTTGGGAACTGGTGAACAGTTCCATCTTTTGGCAGTGTATCAGTCAGGGTTCTCTAGAGTCACAGAGCATATGGGTAGTCTATACAGTAAGGGGATTTGTTGATGACTTATAGGCTGTAGTCCAACTCCCCAACAATGGTCAGCAGCAGCTGTGGATGGAAGTCCAAGGATCTAGCAGTTGCTCAGTCCCACAAGGCAAGCAGGTGAAGAGAGTGAATCTTCCTTCTTCCAATGTCCTTTATGTAGGTCTCCAGCAGAAGGTGTGGCCCAGATGAAAGATGTGTGCCACCATGCCTGGATCTGGGACCTGCTTTGTCCCAGATGACCTTGAACTCAGAGATCTCCCTGTCTTAATCTTTTTTGGGTTTGGTTTGGTTTTGGTTTTTTGGATTTGTTTTTTTTCAAGACAGTGTTTGGCTGTCCTGGAACTCACTCTGTTGTTTTAAGCTTTTGGGATTCATAGCCACTATGCTTCAAGATCTCCAAGCCAAGATCCAGGTCAGAGTTCATTCCAGGCATAGTCAAGTTGACAACCAGGAATAGTTAGTACAGGCAGGATGCTGTGAGAGAACGCAGCCTAAGTGTGTGCTGTGTTGAACTGCACATGCCTATTGATGATGCTGTCTCTTTGTGTTTTCCGAGTTCTCATATGTATACACACTGTGTTGCTGTCTCTTTGTGTTTTCCGAGTTCTCGTATGTATACACACCGTGTTGCTGTCTCTTTGTGTTTTCCGCGTTCTCATATATATACACACCGTGTTGCTGTCTCTTTGTGTTTTCCGAGTTCTCATATGTATACACACCGTGTTGCGCGTATTCCCCATTACCCTCCTGCAGTGGACGGTCTGCTGACTTGCAGGGCATATGTGCCTTCCCTGCATACATGGGATACAAACCAAAGGTAGTATAAAAAATTAACAGAAATTGAGGTGGCATTGGATGTGAGTTTCTGTCAAGTGTCCCATTAGCATGTCCCTGACCTCTGAGAATGAGCTGTGTGGGGAGAGGCTGCACTCATGAAGGGGGCGCGTCACCCAGGAGCAGCCCTGTGGGTGCAGCTGCTCTCCATTCTGTCCTCTAGAGCAGCCATGGACAGAAGCAAGCAAATCAGGCAGGACTGCCTGCCAGCGAAGTTTATTCTCAGAAACAGGCTGCGGCTGCATGTGTGGTACCTGGCCAGGGTCCAGGACGACGGCAGCCCCGGCTTCGGACTTAGGAGTCCAGTTTCATCCTCTTTAGGCTGCAGCAGCCACTGAAGTCACCAGAGCCAGTAGAAGGGAGCCCGCCTCAGCCTACCCCAGGACTCCAGCACAGGACCTGGGCAACTTTGCGATGCCTGTGGCATTCTGAGGGATAGCAAGGAGTTGGGGTGCTCTGCCCGGGCCTAGGTACAGCTAGTGACCAGCAGGGGCAAGTGTCCAAGGCGTGGGGGTTTGGCTCGGGGTCAAGGCTGGTGTCTGTCTGTGTAAAGGAGCTCGTGCCTAGCCTAAAACGAGGCTCATTTCTAGACTGTGGCTTGGGCACAAATTGACTGTAAACACTTGCTGCTGGCCGACTGGTCACAGGACCGTTGGGACACTTGAGTGGGTGTGTGTTTCTTTGAGATAGGGTCTCAGCCCTGGCTGTGCTGGAACATGCTCTTGGTTCTAAAGCCAAGATCTGCCCAGGTCTGCCTCTTGAGTTCTGGATGAAGACACGTGCCCCTCTGCCTGCTTTGCTTCTTTCTCTTTCTCTTTTTTTCTTAATTAATTAATTTTATGTGCATTGGTATTTTGCCTGCACGTATGTCTGTGTGAGTGTGTCAGATTCCCTGGAATTGGAGTTACAGACAGTTGTAAGCTAACATGTGGTTGCTGGGAACTGATCCCTGGTCCACTGGAAGAGCAGCCAGTGCTCTTAACCACTGAGCCATCACTCTAGTAGCCCCTTCTTTCTTAAAGTTAGAGGACAGGAAGTCAAGGCAGTGAGACCCACAGCGGTTATTCCCAGTGTGCTTTGCTGCGGCTGTGGCCTAGTGCAGCCCGCAGCTCTACAGCTGTAAGACAGTGATTGGTGTTGGTGGGAGAGGACCCTCCTCTCTTTCCTAACACTGAGTTCTGACTGAGGCCATACTTGAAGTTTCATATCTACAAGGCTATTGTCATGACTCTAGAACATTCTCAAAAGGCTTAGTGTCCACTTAAAGTTTCTGTCTGTCTTTGAAGGAAATTTCCAGAACTCTTCGCACAGTTCAAGTCCTTCCTGGGAGTCAAAGAGCTGTCCTTTGCACCGCCTCTGAGCGACCGCTCTGGAGACGGCATCAGCAGAGAAATCGACTACGCGTCTTGTAAACGAATCGGGTCCAGCTATCGAGCACTTCCCAAGACCTACCAGCAGCCCAAGTGCAGTGGAAGGACTGCCATCTGCAAGGAGGTAGCACCCTTGGGGTACAAGTCGGCCCTCTGTGGCACACAGCCATGGGCCAGGGGCCAGACTTTGTGATGCCGTTTGATTGATACCTGAGGGGTGACAGCAGAGGCCGCCTGAGCTTCATGCCCAGTTGGATGGAGTGGGAACTTGGTCAACTTTATCACTGCTCAGCTCTGCCCTGTCCCCAACTGTACTTAGTGACACCCCGTCCTCTGGTCCAGGTCCTGAATGACACATGGGTCTCCTTCCCATCCTGGTCTGAAGACTCCACCTTTGTCAGCTCCAAGAAGACGCCCTATGAGGAGCAGCTGCATCGCTGTGAGGATGAGAGATTTGAAGTAGGTGAAACGCCTTTGGCTCCTGTCCTGCTGGCCTCTGTCCTCCCAGCCCAGCACCTTCCTTGTACAGCCTCGTCCTGTCGTCTCTTCCCCCTACCACAAGAGGGCGCCAGTGCTTGGAGCAGCTCTGCCCGGCTCTTGCGCTATAGTACAGCATTAACCTCTTCCTTTCAGCTGAAGACAGTGGGTCAGTTAACTTTAAATAAGTTAGCTTTATTTTTCATTTTTTTGATTGTTCAAGACAGGGTTTCTTTGTGTGGTTCTTACTGTCCTGGAATTCACTTTGTAGACCAGGCTGGCTTTGAACTCAGAGACTCTGATGCCTCTGCCTCCCAAGTGCTGGGATTAAAGGTGTGCGCCACCACTGCCTGGCTAAGTTAGCTTCATTTCTTATTGAAGCTGTAATTGAGTTCTTCAGACCCAACCAAGTGCCCCTCCTGAGGACAGACAGATAAAGCACCTTCATTTCCTCTTCCTTCCTCCTTTACAAGCTTTTATCTACATGTCCTTTTGTTTTGTTTTTAAGATTTATTTTTATGCGTGTGGGTGTTTGCCTGCATGTCTGTCTGGTGCCCAAGGAGGCCAGTAAAGGGCGTTGGATCCCTCGGAACTGGAGTTAGGAACAGTTGTGAGCCTTCGTTAGGAATTGGCCCAGTCCTCCAGAGGGCCAGCCAGAGCTCCTGCTTTTCTTTTTGGAATGTCTCTCTTTGTAGACAAGGCTTGTGTGGAACTGTGATCACATGCTAGGATGCCTGAAGAGTGTACACCCTCCACCCATTTCCTCTGTGTGTGTGTGTGTGTGTGTGTGTGTGTGTGTGTTTCCAACTTCTGCCATGACAGGTCCCACAGACAAGACAGTCTGTATGACCCAGACTCCAGCAGCCGCTGGCAAATGTAAAGGTGCCACACTTGGCAAAGCCTGCTTATGGTGCCGCGGATGGTGCCTCGTGGTGACTGGGACACAAAGGAGGCCAGTTGTGGCTTATCTCCCCTCCCCCTTTCTAAACATTGCCTCCTACTCATGAGGACACCCTGTGGTTGGAGCACTAGGCCCTGTGTTCTATTTGAGGCAAAGTTGTCTTAGAACGCAGTCTTCTTGCTCCCATTAATACCATGACACCCACTGTTAAACTTCAGTGATCAGACTGTAGGGGGAAGGAGAGAGGGGGGGAGGGAAGAGAGAGGGAGGGAGGGGGAGGGAGGGAGGGAGAGAGAGAGAGAGGGAGGGAGGGAGGGGGAGGGAGGGAAGGGGGAGAGAGAGAGAGGAAGAGGGGGGAGAGAGAGAGAGTAAGAGAGAGTGAGGGAGGGAGGGGGAGGGAGGGAGGGGGGAGAGAGAGAGAGAGGAAGAGAGAGAGAGGGAGGGAGGGAGAACATGAGCGCACCCGTGTGTGTTAAGCGCCCCCCAGTGGTGGCATGTGCCACTGCTGTCACTGGAACATGCCCCTCCCACACAGGTGCGCTCTGGAAGACACCCACACTTACTGGCCCCATCGACAGCTCCTAACCACCCACCAGTCCCCAGTTCTGACCATGCCTGCCTCCTCCCTGCAGTTGGATGTTGTCCTGGAGACCAACCTGGCCACCATCCGAGTGCTAGAGAGTGTGCAGAAGAAGTTGTCACGGATGGCTCCTGAGGACCAGGAGAAGCTCCGCCTGGATGACTGCCTTGGTGGCACGTCAGAGGTGATTCAGCGCCGTGCCATACACCGCATCTACGGAGACAAGGCCCCAGAGGTCATTGAGAGCCTCAAGAGGAACCCCGCCACCGCCGTGCCTGTGGTTCTGAAAAGGTATCCCCTTCTCCTCCTCCCCTGCCTGCCTCGGGAGCTGCCAGGGTTCCTGACTGATGGAGTCACTTAACTGTGTCTTCAGGTCAGCCTCCCGCTGACCTAGTCCTGACAAGAGTTTTGACAAACAGGCTCCTGGACATCTCATGTGGTCTCATTCATCTCCAGGTATGGGGATGCAGTCTCACATAAAATGTACACACACATAGCTGTCCATGGCCCCCCGGTGACTTACAGCACCCGTGGCAGTCCGTGTGCTGTGCCTCGTGGAGATGCAGCCTTCTCTTCAGTGTCCCACTTAGGTCTGCTTGAGACTGGGATGTGAGGCGTGGGTTGTGACTGAAGCACGAGGATCCCCAGCTAACCGTCCCGTCCGCTCACGCCACGGAGCCCTGTGCTAGCCCACAGGTTTGAGCCGTGCTGCGCAGCGGGGTGAAGGACAGAGCTGTGCAGGCTGCTGGGTGTCTGCAGGAGGTGGGAACTCAAGCAGCCACTGCTGGAGAGCTGCCTAGCATTCAGGAGCACTGCTGCTCTTCCAGAGGACCGTCCAGTTCCTAGCACTCACATGGTGGCTTACAGCGTCTGTAACCCCCAGGTTACCATATGTATGTGGTACACATGCACACATGCACATACATGTACATGAAATAATAAATTTCTTAAGTAGCCATGTTGGCTCTGTAGGACCGCTCCCCTTTCCTCCCCCTCTCTGTGTGGGAGGTGTTTGCTTTGTTTTCTGTATTTGTCTGTTTTGGTGATGGGATCTTATATCCCTGGGTAGGCTGGCATTGGACTTACCATGTGCCCAAGGAACCTTCTGACTCCAGACCCTCAGGTGCTGGGGTGACATTCTTACACCACGTGCCAGGCTCTTGTTGTTGTTGTTGTTGTTGTTGTTGTTGTTGTTTGAGATGGAACTTTCTCACTGTAACACAGACCAGCCAGAACTGGACATCCTTCTGCCGTAGCCTCCCTCATGCTGGCCTGCTCAGTGCCATGCAGACCAGATGTGTACTTGCTATGGCGAGGCTGGGCCCTTCTCCTAGGCTCACAGGAGGGTCTGGGTCCCTCTCCCTATAGGCTGAAGGCCAAGGAGGAGGAGTGGCGGGAGGCCCAGCAGGGCTTCAATAAGGTCTGGCGTGAGCAGTACGAGAAAGCATACCTCAAGTCCCTGGACCACCAGGCCGCGAACTTCAAGCAAAATGACACCAAGGCACTGCGCTCCAAGAGCCTGCTCAATGAGATCGAAAGCGTCTATGATGAGGTGAGGCGTGCTGGGGGAGGAGGGGAGGGAAGGCTGCCGCTTGCTAGACTCCCCTGGGCTTGCTTTCTGTTGTACGGGTTGATGGCTTTGTTTGAACGTAAGACACTCAGAAGTCAGAGGTGTGCTAGCCCCTTAGAGCTAGAGATACAGGTGTCTGTGAGCTACTGGGATCCAGCTCAGGTCCTCTGCGGAGCCGCGAGCTCAGGTCCCCTGCGGAGCCGCAAGCTCAGGTCCCCTGCGGGAGCCGCGAGCTCAGGTCCCCTGCAGGAGCCGCGAGCTCAGGTCCCCTGCGGGAGCCGCGAGCTCAGGTCCCCTGCGGGAGCCGCGAGCTCAGGTCCTCTGCGGGAGCCGCGAGCTCAGGTCTTCTGCGGAGCTGCGAGCTCAGGTCCCCTGCGGGAGAAGCGAGCTCAGGTCTTCTGTGCGAGCCGCGAGCTCAGGTCCTCTGCGGAGCCGCGAGCTCAGGTCTTCTGCGGGAACCGCGAGCTCAGGTCCCCTGCGGGAGCCGCGAGCTCAGGTCCCCTGCGGGAGCCGCGAGCTCAGGTCCCCTGCGGGAGCCGCGAGCTCAGGTCTTCTGCGGGAACCGCGAGCTCAGGTCTTCTGCGGGAACCGCGAGCACCTTTAGCTGTGGAGCCGTCTCTGCAGCCCCACAGCCTGACCTTTGAAGGCAGAGGTGGTAGTGTGGGTTAGAGTACTTGCCTAATTTGAGGCCTGAGTTAGAAATTGAGGTAACCACATGGGGAAAGAAGATTTTTGAGGTGTCCATACAGTACTAAATAAGTCTCCATTCCTGTGCCCAGCATGTGAGAGAAACCCTGAATTTGCACATTTCAGCCCATCACTGCCTAGCTCCTCCATTGCTTAGGCTCTAAGATGGGAGCACGATGGTGAGGGTGAGGGAGCTCTCAGGACAGGCGCAGGCAGCCTGTTCGGCTTCCCAATGACACCTGTTAGGGAGCCACCCTTAGTCCTCTGTCCACAGCCCTCATGGTGTGATTGGCTCTACCGAGGAGGAGCAAGCCCTTTGGACACTTTGTATCTGGATTCTAACAAACAAATTTGCTTTCATGCTGAGATGAACTCCAGTACCAAAGGCGACATGGAGAGGAAAGGGTAGATTAGCCCTCAGGCTCATCTCCAGGGCTTAGGGCAGGAACTGAGGCAGGAGCCAAGAAACGCCCCATGGGCCAGCCTGATGTAGGCGGTCCCTCCATGTCTCGCCTTTCCAGACGGCCCAGGGACACCGCCAGAGGAACCCCAGGCTGTGTCTAGGCACTATAGAAGTTAGGGCGTTGGGTCCACCATGGTCTCCAGAGTACTGAGTTGAACTTCCTGGCCTTCAGTTAAGGAGTGTGATTTACAAACTGACAAACTGGATCCTGCTGGAGATGGTGTTTGAGGGACCCCCAGAAGCTCTGAGAGCTGAGAAGATACTCAGCCCTATCTAAGGAGACAGTCAGTGCCTGGAGCTGCCCCCCTCCCCCAACAGATGGGCTGAAGGCAGAGACAGCTCCTTGGAGGGGGGGGGATAAATAGGGGCCACCACTGAGTTTGGGAATGCCGTTATCCAGGACAACATTAAGGGGTGGCGTGTGGGAAAGAGGTTCACCTGGACAGGGAGCAGCCAGTGTGCTCAAAGGCCTTGCTCAGCAGACAGGAGCCGGGCCCAAGAGAGAACTAGATTGCGCTGAAGGCTAAGGTCTCTAGAGCCTGGAGGAGACCTCCCCCACCCCTCATCTCCTGTCGGCTGAGGCACTGGGCAGGTGGCAAATTGTTTTAATGGAGTTGGGGTGGGGCAGCTGAGTCCTGTGGAGTATGGAGCTGAGGGAGCGTCAGATGGTCGGAGGCTCTGAACTCCGAGTCCCGAACTCCGAGTCCCCGTTCAGGAGGCCTTACCCCTTGGCCCAGGTCTGTTGGGAAGCCTCTCATTTCAGTCCTCTAGGGCTAACGGCCGCCTGCAGTGAGAGGTTTGCACAGTTGAGAGCTATAGGCCGCTGGGGGCTGGACCCTACCAGGGCAGCGGGAGAGAGAGAGGAAGGTTGGATAATGAGCCTTACTCCTGCGTGTAAGGAGGCTGGCTGTTACGCTGGAGGCGGGGCTTGGGTGGTTGGTAGGCCATGCCCGCTGACTGCCACCCTTTGCAGCACCAGGAGCAGCACTCGGAGGGCCGCAGTGCGCCTTCCAGTGAGCCGCACCTCATCTTCGTGTACGAGGACCGACAGATCCTGGAGGACGCAGCGGCACTCATCAGCTACTACGTTAAGCGGCAGCCGGCCATTCAGAAAGAGGACCAGGGCACTATCCGCCAGCTGCTCCACCGCTTCCTGCCCAGCCTGTTCTTCTCGCAGCAGCGCCCTGGCACCTCCGATGACTCTGCAGATGAGCGCGACCAGGACAGCGCCGAGCCGGAGGGCCGCAGGCCCACAGATGAGAAGCCCCCCGCAGATGCACCGCCAGAGCCGCCCAAGACCCTGGATGATGTGTACAGTCTGTTCTTTGCCAACAACAACTGGTACTTCTTCCTGCGGCTGCACCAGACGCTGTGTGCCCGCCTGCTCAAGATCTACCGGCAGGCGCAGAAGCAGCTGCTGGAGCATCGGCGGGAGCAGGAGAGGGAACAGCTGCTGTGCGAGGGCCGCCGGGAGAAGGCTGCGGATCCCGCCATGGAGCTGCGGCTCAAGCAGCCCAGTGAGTGCCTGGGCAGCCTCTGTCCTTTTAGGTCACCTTAATGGAGGGTGGCGGGCGGGGCCAGGCTCCTTAGCAAGCCCTAGGGAGTCCTGGCTGCTGCTCTCAGCCAGAGATTCACGTGAGCGCCCTCCCTCCCCAGGTGAGGTGGAGCTGGAGGAGTACTACCCGGCCTTCCTGGACATGGTGCGGAGCCTGTTGGAGGGGAGCATTGACCCCACGCAGTATGAGGACACGCTCCGTGAGATGTTCACCATCCATGCCTACATTGGCTTCACCATGGACAAGCTGGTGCAAAACATTGCCCGCCAGGTGAGGCTGGCCAGGGGAGCTCTCCTTATCTGTCCTTGACACCTTGGAAACTGGTCCTTTCAACACACAGCAAGTCTATACTTTTGCTTCAGTGAGGTGAAATGAACACAACAGAATTAACCCCTTAGAGTGTGTCCATGGGCCATAACGTTTAGCCCTGTGACCATCTCTCAGGCACTACCCTAGACCCCACCTGTCCCATCATGCAAAGCGAGAGTCCTGGCACAAAGAGCACCATCTGGGGAAAAGTCTTCTGAGCCCAGTCGGTCACAGGAAGTGCTTTAGAAAGCTGTTTCCTCCCCGGGCGTAAAGACCTTTTTATTATGTATTTTTATCCTTAATATCATCCAAAATACACATATTTATGTGTACATGGACGCGACAGGCGTCCCACGCTGTCGGCACAGCCGCGGGCCGTGCTCTCCCCTTCCGCCGTGTGGTCCAGGGTGGGGCCCTCAGCCTTTGCTGCGGGGCTTGCCTGCGAGCGCCTTCCTGCTGAGCCATCAGCCCACCAGCCCCAAGAACTTGTTTGCCTTTCCTTTTCGGTGCTGGGCACGGAACCCAGGGCCTTGAGTGTGTTAGGCAAGCGCTCTCTGCTGCTCCAGGTCGTGGCCCAAGGACGTCTGATGTGAAGTACACAGACAGAAAGTGCCCAGACCTCCAGGGCCAGCCATTGGGTTTTCTTGAGCAAAACTTCCTCACCCTGATTCTGCATAAAGGTCTCAAGCTGTGTGGAAGTGGCTGCGTGCTGGCAGTGACCTCTCTCCTTCCCCTGCCCCTGTGGGGTCACATCTGCAGTGGCTCTGACTGCTATGGGGCAGTAGGTGAGGTCACAGCCTGTTTGCAGCTGTTTGCTCTTGTTGCATTTCCCCCAGTGGCTCATGTCGGCCCTCTTGTGCCCATGTGGGATGTGTGGATGTCCTGTCCTTGTGGGAGGCCAGAGAGCCTAACTTGCACCATGTTGTTCCCCAGCCCACCCTGCCCAGTACATCACAGCCAGCAGTTGATAGGTCCCCCAATGCTTCTCCTCAAGCACTTCAGCTTTCTATGTATGATCCAGGAGTGAGTCTGTGCCTTCCTGCCCCTGCCCCTGCCCACAGTAGTGGCCGCCTCAGCTGGTTGATGGGAAGTAGAGCTTCTGGGCTGCACACACAATGTCAGGGTAGCCAGGGGGGCACAGTAGAGGGCCACAGGCCCTGGGGCAGCAGCCTCACTGTTGGCATCAGGTGATTGAATCAGACCAGGTCCTTTGTCAAAGCTTCTAAAGTCCCCTGTCAAGGCTGAGGAGAGTGCTCACTGGGCAGGAGCGTTTGCTGTGTTAAGTCATGAAGACCTAAACTCAATCCCGCAGCCTGTGGGGGGGCATGGCAACGTGCTCCTTGTCTGCGGGTTACTGCTGCTTCAGCGACGAACCACCATGACCAAAGCAAGGGGATGGGGAAACGGTTTATTTCAGCGTAGAGTTCCATATAACAGTTCACTGCCATAAACAGGTCATCATCACCAGCTGACGGTGGGGACTCAGCACAGTGCCGGAGCCTGGAGGCAGGAGCCGAGGCAGAGCCACTGCGGGTGCTGCTCACTGGCAGCTCTCTTATAGAACCCAGGACTACCAACCCAGGGTGGCACGACCCACAACGGGCTGGGCCTTCCCTTATCAATAACTAATGAAGAAAATGTCCCATAGGCGTGCCGTGCCTGCAGCCAGAGCTTACGGAGGCGTGGCTTCCATTGGTGTTCCCTCCTCTCAGATGACTTTTGCTCATGTCAAATTGAGATAAAACTGTCCAACACACTCATGTACCCCACACTATGGAGGACAGACAGGTGCCTGGAGGCTGGACATGAGGACGGCTCCAGGTCCAGCAGGGGACTCCACCCCATTCTCCATGTCAGGGAGTGAGGAGGCGGACGGGGCAGGCACCATTGTTCTCTGGCTCCTTTGGGTGAATACACACACACCCTCGTCCTCATCCTGTCACAGACACTAGAAACTATTTTAAAAAGATAGAACAAACTAATCTGAGTACCAGGATGGGCCCTTCTGTGGCTGCTCCAGACTCTTACTGTACCCCTACCCAGGTACTCATCAAGAGCTGGCACTGTGGCCAGCTTGTCCACTTTAAGGCTGAGCTCTGGGCCTGGCCTCTTAGATCTCCGTTTCTGTTCCCTGTGTGCAGAGATGATGGGAGGGGAAGGTCTGTGTGGTCACCCCAGAGACGTGTGGTCGCCCAACAGCATCTAAGGTCTTCCAGCTCATTATGTCCCCCTTCATAAAAATGGGTGAGAGAACTGGCCCCAGATATCTGGAAGGGAGTTTTATGTGAGGTCAGTGCTCTCAAAGGGCACGTTTGTCTCTTCTGGACACTTCTTATACCCAGGCACGTGGGCTGGTCTTGTCTAGTTTGGTTTAGTCTGCTCTGGTCTGGCTTGGTCCACCTATTAGAAAAAGAAAAAGAAAAAGAAGACTGTTCCTGGTACCATTTCATTTTCCCCCTGATTCCCCAGTCACAGACCTGTGTCTTGTGTGGGGCTGTGTCAGCGTCGTCAGGGGTGGCACCTGTGGCCTTGTCCTCTCTCCCGCCAGCTGCACCACCTGGTGAGTGACGACGTCTGTCTGAAGGTGGCGGAGCTGTACCTGAGTGAGCAGCAGCGAGGGGCGGCTGGGGGGAACCTCGCCTCCAGGTGTGTCCGAGCCGCGCGGGAGGCCAGCTACCAGTGGAAGGCAGAGCGCTGCATGGCAGACGAGAACTGCTTCAAGGTGAGACGCTGTGGGGGGCTGGGGCTGACGGCCACGGTCACGGGGAGAGGCCTGAGCTGAGCAGGGTGCCACGGGCACTGTCACTGCACCTGTGAGTGGCCGTAGAACCTGCCAGCTCCCTCTGTCTTGCATGGCAGTGCCAGGGCCTTGAAGAACATGGGGGTGAGTGATGGTAGCTCAGGCCATGGCCGTCTCCCTAGGTGATGTTCCTGCAGCGCAGAGGCCAGGTGATCATGACCATAGAGCTCCTAGACACAGAAGAGGCGCAGGCTGAGGACCCTGTGGAGGTACAGGTGAGTCTGCGCCTGTTGAGTGCCCTCAGTGGTGCTGTTGTGTCCCCTGCAGCCTTGACCCTGCCTGCATACACTCACATCACATACCACAGCAGCTCGGCCCTGGTCACGTCCCCAACTGTGCCGATAGCTAAAAGCGTGCCCATGTAAGTCCCAATGCAGTCTCTGAGGACCCTGGCCTGCTTGTCCCCTCCTCTGTCCTCTTGGTGACTTCCAGGGTCCCTGCGTGCCTGTTACTCAGAATGTCAGAATGCACAGTAACTTTCTGTGGCTCTGCAAGTAACCCTAGCTCAGGCTGCTGCCAGAGCAGGGCCTGTCCTCCCACCCAGGAGGCCAGAGGTCCCAACCTTCAGAGGTGCTGGGAGGTCAGGGGTTACCCTGCCGCTTCTGAGGCTTCAGCTGTCCTGGGCTGGCAGCTCTATGACCGCACCTCTGCCTTTCTGTGTGGCTCTGCCTTCTGAATAGTTCTTTCGTGTCTTCAGTCCTGGGGACCCTGTTGTTCCAGAGGCTCAGGGATGGGAGCAACCTCACCGAGGTCCTTTCTGGAATTTTCTTTTTTTTAAAAGCCTAGGGATATCTGTCATGCCTTTAATCCCAGGACTGGAAGCAGGTGGATCTCTAAGAGTGAATCCCTGGACAGCCAGGGCTACACAGAGAAATCCTATGTCGAAAAAACCAAAAGAAAAAAAAAAAAGCCTGGGGCTGTAGCTAGGTGGTAGACATTTGCCTGGCATGGGGTGAGGCTTGGGTTCTGTCCCCAGGCTGCAGTAGAATATAAAATGAGGACTGGCACCTTCTACATGCTCATCTTAATTGTGCGCGCCTTATTTGCAAATTAGGTCACACATAGATCCCAAGGTCCTGAAGGCCCAGAACCAAACACACACCAAGCCTCCTCTCCAGCCTCCCTTTGAGCCAGACCGTCTGTAGACAAGCAGCACAGGAAATGCAAGGGTTCTGCTGGTCACCTTCCTGCCCTCGGTTGAACTGGCTAAGCACAGAGAGGCAGGAGTGAGGGAGCACAGGTTAGACCTTAGGACATCTCTGCACATACCTCCTTGAAGAACAGGACCCTACTCCTGTCTGCTGCAGCCAAAAGCCTCCTTCCCCACAGCCTCTGTTCCTTCACTAGTCCCCCCACACTCACTCCCCGATAAAGTCGACATTCAAAGGCAAGAGCTGCCCATACCCCTTGCCCTCTGCCCTTCCCAGTGGTGAGGGAAGAGTCTGTGGCGTGCTCTGGAGAGAGTTGTGGTTTGCTCCCCGTTGCTGTGATCCCGCGATAAGCATGGTGGTACTGCCCGCAGTAGGCTGGGCCCTCCATCAATTAGGGAGCAAGACGTCCTGCAGACAGGTCCACACTCTAATCTGATGGAGGCAATTCATCAGGTAAGGGTTCCTCTTCCTAGGAGACTACCCCTGAGCCGCTTGCCCAACCCTTCAAAGGGGGGTTCTGATCTTCTGACTTGGGGCCCAGGGTAAGGGGCGGGCCACTTTATCCAAGGCTGTGTTCTTCCATGCCCAGCACCTGGCTCGCTATGTAGAACAGTACGTGGGGACTGAGGGTGCGTCCAGCTCGCCTACTGAAGGCTTCCTGCTGAAGCCGGTGTTCCTGCAGAGGTGAGAGCAGGGTCCCATGTGTGCCTGATGTGCACTGAGATATGACGTGGCGGGGGGAGGGGGAATGCAGGGGATGTAGGGGGCAATCTCAGGACAGCAGCCTCCACCCAGGAAGCAGAGGGGGTAACCACTAGCCCTGCTGGGAGAAGTTTCCAGAAAGTTAGGGTAGGATGATGATGTATCATGCATGCTGAGTGGGCCTCCATCACCATCTCCCTGGCCTCTGGAGCCTGCAAGTCCCCTCCTCAAGGTCCTGTCCCTGCAGGAATCTGAAGAAGTTCCGGCGCTGGCAGTGTGAGCAGGTACGTGCCATGCGCGGTGAGGCTAAGAGCTCCTGGAAGCGGCTCATGGGTGTGGAGAGCGCTTGCGACGTGGACTGCCGGTTCCGCCTGGGCACGCACAAGATGGTGTTCATCGTCAACTCCGAGGACTACATGTACCGCCGGGGGACACTATGCCGTGCCAAGCAGGTGCCACATCCATACCCAGCTACCTTAGCCCTGAACCCGTGAGCCCCTCACCCCAAACTCAGAGCCTGGGAGACCCACACCCTGTCCCCAGGAGTTCACAGACACCCCCTACCCCCCGCAGGTGCAGCCCCTGGTGTTGCTGCGCCACCACCGGCACTTCGAGGAGTGGCATGGTCGCTGGCTGGAGGATAACGTGACTGTGGCGGCGGCAGGGCTGGTGCAGGACTGGCTGATGGGTGAGGAAGAGGAGGACATGGTCCCTTGCAAGACGCTCTGCGAGACTGCGCACGTTCACGGGCTGCCTGTGACTCGTTACCGCGTGCAGTACAGCCGCCGCCCTGCCTCGCCCTGAGAATCTGGAGGGGCCCCGCACATGAACCCCACACACACCACACATTCTGCTCCCAAAAGGGTTTTTGTCACTTTGAGCCTGGGGTCGCACCTTGACCTCAAGCAAGCAGGAGCTGTGGCTCTTGGCAGTGCAGAGCAGACCCAGGAAAGGCCAGGGACTGCCCCCAGTAAGGCGGCCCCTCCCGCACAGTGAGAGGCGATGCTCGCGCATGCGCCTGCTCCTTTCTGTGCTCATAGTGCTCATGACCTTTGAAGCAGCCGCTCCCTGGCTTCCCATGGGAGAGACCTCCCCATGGCTCCATGAACCACCTGCCATCCTCAGAGGTGCCCTCTGCAGGGCCAAGATGCCATGCCAAAGCCCAGGCTTTAGAGCGCACTCGTTCTCTGAGTTTCCTGAGCCTTTTGTTTGTTTGTTTTGTTTTTGTGGTTTTTTTTTACCCAGGGCCTGGGCACTGGGGAGCAGGTGTGCCTGCCCAGGCCTGGCTGTGTGCCTCTCCAAGGATCCGTGGGCACCTGGGCATATGCTAGTTCCTGAGATGGCGATGCACGTGGGGACTCCAAGCCGCCTAGGACTCTCTGGGGCTCCTTTCCCCAGAGGGGATCCCGGGCACCCTTGCATGCTTCTGGGGATCCGCTCCTTATCGGTTTTGAGCAGTTTCTGTTCCAGCTTTGACCTCCCTTCGCAGCTGTTTTGAATGTAGGGTTTGTTTTTTTTTCTATTTATTTGAACATTAAAGTTAAATATTGCCGCCAAGCCTCAGGGTCCTTTGTCATTTCCTACAGAAGTCCCAAGCAGGTCTTGCACACAGCTAAGTCTCAAGTGGCGCCAGCAGCCCCTTCAGGGTCCTTCCTTAGAGAGGCAGAAACTGCCCACAGCGACAGCAGCCCCCACAGTGACAGCAGTCCCCACAGTGACAGCAGTCCCCACAGTGACAGCAGCCCCCACAGTGACAGCAGTCCCCACAGTGACAGCGGCCCCCACAGTGACAGCGGTCCCCACAGTGACAGCAGCCCCCACAGTGACAGCAGCCCCCAGCCTGGGAGTGCTTTCTAGAATAGAAACTGCCCACAGTGACAGCAGTCCCCACAGTGACAGCGGCCCCCACAGTGACAGCAGCCCCCACAGTGACAGCGGCCCCCACAGTGACAGCAGCCCCGCAGTGACAGCAGCCCCCACAGTGGACAGCAGTCCCCACAGTGACAGCGGCCCCCGCAGTGACAGCGGCCCCCACAGTGACAGCAGCCCCCACAGTGACAGCGGCCCTCACAGTGACAGCGGCCCCCACAGTGACAGCGGCCCTCACAGTGACAGCGGCCCCCACAGTGACAGCGGCCCCCACAGTGACAGCGGCCCTCACAGTGACAGCGGCCCCCACAGTGACAGCGGCCCTCACAGTGACAGCGGCCCCCGCAGTGACAGCGGCCCCCACAGTGACAGCGGCCCCCACAGTGATAGCGGCCCCCGCAGTGACAGCGGCCCCCGCAGTGACAGCGGCCCCCAGCCTGGGAGTGCTTTCTTTCTAGAGTATTCTTTTCCAGTTATCTTTTGGCATTCAGCAGAGCCATCTCCTTTCCACACTTGGGTTGTGATTATACAAACTATTTGGGGGTGTGGGTAGTAGAGTGACTAAAGGGACTGACACCCCGAGTTTGAGCCTCAGGGACACCTGAGGGAAGGAGACAAGAAAGCCACCTACGCTGGGCTTTACTCACAAAACTACTTTAAGTTGTAACAGATTTCTTTTAAAAACTTGTTCTGGGGTTGGGTGGTGGTATTGTAGGCCTTTAAGCCCTGTCCTGGGGGTTGGGGGTGGGCAGAAGCAGGAGGATCAGAGTTTGATTGAGGCCAGCTTGATTTACAGAGAGTTCCAGGATGGCCAGGGCTACACAGAGAAACCCTGTCTAGAGAGAAAAAGAAAAAGAGAAAACCGCCCACCATCGACAACAGAAACCGCCCCCATGAGGAGCTAGTGAGCCGCTCAGACGGCTGCTCCGGCAGAGGACCCGGCCTTGAGTCCCAGCCCCGACTGGATTCTCACACCCACGAGACTCCGGTTTCAGGGGATTCAACACCCTCTATTGCTCTCCACAGCAACCAGGAAAATCATGAGGTATGTGTGTGCTGGGGGAGACTGAGACTGGGTCACACAAAAATCCCGTGTAACAGTAACTTAGAAGTTCAAAGCTGGGTCTGCAGAGACGGCTTAGTGGTTAAGAGCACTGACTGTGAGAAGGAGCAGAAATGGCCAGGCCTCCCTTGAGAAGTGGAGTACTTGTGCTGGTCTGTGTGAGGAACCTTATCACACAAGATGAATATTTTCCTGACCTTAGGTGCTTTTATAGTCAGCCCAACATTGTGAACTCAGGGCTTGGCAGGAATTCTGTGTGGACTTCTCAGTGAAGTGTACTGGTTCCTCCATCCCATTACTTTCCCCAGTGAGATGTGCATGTCGGCGACAGATTACCCCCATGGCTTACCATGCAGACTGCTTTTCTCTTACCTCACATCAGACTCAACATAGAAAACCCTGAGGATGCAGCTGTCCTGTTGACTTCAGGAAGAAAATAAACAACTGACTTGGGTCTTTTGCAGTTTTTTTTTTTTTCATTAGAAAGATGCCATTTGCAAGTAGATGGAAGATGTTGAACTGAAACAAGTGCTTAGGTTGTGTGGTGTGAATTGTTTTCTTTTTAAAAGATCCAAACAAGAAGACTGAAGAACTAACAAGTGTGGGTGACTTTTAAATGTCTTCCATTTTTAACACTATTATAAGCACGGTTGAGACTGCTGTAAGTTCCAAATATTCAATATAATTTGAGGTGAAAGAAATGTTATCTAAATTCTGGCTCACTCTTTGACATATTTCCCAGACAAAAACAAGATATGATAAAAGCAGATACTAGGTTTGGTTTCATAATGGGAGTGAAACCATTACAGTTTTATGAGTATAAATCCACATTTTTAAACAAGATTTTTCTCTGGAGAAGAAACCTGTTGTTTATAGGAAGGCTTTGGACAGTTTAATAATCTTAAATATTTGTGTTTTGTCTGTTCTGCTTTGTTGTTTTAGTCCTTCTCAGGAAGGCCCAGCTGGGCCTGTGGCTAGTTCAGAGTGGGAGGAGACACAGGGTGGGGTGGGGTGGGGTGGGGTGGGGTGGGGTGGGAGGTGGGGGTGGGGGTGGGGGTGGGAGGGTGTTAAAACCTAACTGCTTCTGGAGAGAGAGCGACCCCTGCAGTCCGAGCAGCGGACTCTTTATACTCTCTATACAGTCCCCGGGACAGACACCATTAGGCACAATGTGATTGGCAGAATGGTGACACTTTTAAACAGATTGGTCCCCTAGGGGTTGAGGTAAGTGGCTGGTCAGTGGTCAGTTCGGTCAGTCCTTTGGAATGTGTCCTTACCCCTGGGTCGGTCTCTTCCTCTCCCTTTGGTCTGAGGAATGCAACCCAGCCCCTGATCCTATTAAAGTTTCTGAGTTAACTCTTTCAGGGGCAGTGCTCACCCTGAACCGCCAGTGTGGGGGAGGCTGAGGCAGGAAGAGCAGATGTTCAGAACCAGCTTGGACATCATGATGAGACTCAAAACCAGCAGGAAAAAAATTGAGCCCACTAGCACCCTCTTTTATACTCCGTTTGTGGAATGTGAGACTTTGGGTTTCCATGTGGCTGGAAGGGATCTGGCACATGTGGTCTTGCAGTTAAGGCGATGTGGTGGACCCTGTTGTGTAACTCGCCTTCCCCTTTGGACATGCAGGAATGAAGGAAAACTAAGGCTTGGCGTATAAGTCCTTTCTTCTAAGAAAAAGAAGCAAAGCTGTTTAGCGCCGCATGGGCTGACTTTCCGACATTGTTACATTATGTAGTTGCATTTTTTATAAAAAGTATAAATAACTTCCTTCAACCCAAGATGGGTACTTGGACAGATTTTTTTTCTAGGTGATAATGTTATGCTGAAATTCTGGGACTCAGGTAAATTTTCCCAGTTTGAACTGAGCTGTCTTACCAGAGAATGGGCCTTGTCCCAACCCACAGGACAGTCAACGGGGTCCCTGGACCACCTAGGAGAGAAAGAGGGACAAGAGACACAAGAGACGCAAGAGACGGACGGACAGCAAGACAGTGTTCTGATCAAGCTGTCAAATTTTATTGTTTTACACACCACAATATAAAGGAAAGAAAGCAGGATGTAGGGAGGGGGTACGAGGGGGCAAACATTGTCTCCGGGGAACAGTCTCTCAGGGGGCAAGCACTGTCTCTAAACATTGTCTCTAGGAAGTAGTCTCTCAGAATCTTCTCTCAGAATCTCATGGCAGAGCTGGCTGGATTTCAAGGAAGCTGGCAAACTAAAATGATCACGAGGAGGCGAAGTGGAAAGAGATCGCTATAGTGACCTAACTGCAGGTGAGCTGTTTGTCTATCCAACATGAGCTCTATATGTGCTGACCAACTTGCTATTTGGCAAACCTGAAAGCTAATAATCTTTCTCCTTCTAAAGGCAGGCTTGCGCATGTCAGATGGCTGGAAGGAGGAGGCTCTGAGATCCAAGTGAGCATGGCTCCTGGCGGGACATCAGGAGGAATGTTCCCAACCCTGGGGTTGGGTCACTATAATCTCAGAAGAAATTCGGAATCTGAATCAAACTTTGAACAAGGGAAGCATATGTGATAAGAATGTGGATCTAGTTGCTAGTCACTGTAGATCTAAAGGAAATTCAGGGCCTGGGGTGGGGGACATCTCAAAATCAATCCCAATAAGAGGTGATCCATACTCTCTTTTTCCTTTAGTAGTTATGTTATCAGGAACTATGGTGGAACTATCTCTTTGCTTCTCAGTCAACAGAAGTCTATTACATGGGATGCCAGGTTTTTACATGAGAGGGTACCGTTGTTTGCAGTGGCTGCCTGGAGAGGAGGAGTTTTGAGCTTGTTAGATGAGGTAGAAACAGATGCTGTTGCAGCTGATTTCTGGACTGGTTTCTCAGTGCTGCAGGGGCTGTGAATTTGAGTCATAGAAAAGGCAAAATTAGGGAACGGGGAACACTCATGGTTAGTCAGACTGGGCAGCAAATTTGAATTTATGCTAAAAGCTTTTTAATGAATATTTATTATAAATAACCTATTAATGAGAGCAAATAATGATAAAATACTAGAGAAATAGCAAGTTAAAGGTAACCTGCATCACTGGGCTTGGCTGCTCACACCTGTAACCACAGCATTTTGAAGACTGAGTCAGGAGGATTGGCCACACATATCAAGGCCAGCCTGAATGACAGACCATGTCTCAAAATGAATCAAAAGTATAACAGACAGTTTCCAAGTGCCCCAGCCACTTACGTGTTCATTTAGAAGACAAAGCCAGCTGGGAACGGAGAGCTTCTCTTAGCTGTGGGCTGTCCTGCACCTCTCCCGGGGGAGGGGGTGAGTCTCAGCCACTTGCTCAGGTGCTTCAGGCCAGGGCACTTTGTCAAAGCCACTCCTGCATCCCGCATTGGTGACACCAAACAGTGCTCGCAGCAGGGTGAGATGCGTATAGTTTCGTAAGCAGTAGTGCTTGATAGCATATTGTAGTGCCATGTTTACTTCAGATGAGTTGGTCAAAATGTGTAACTTGCCTGAAACTTGATTCCTGATGAACAGGAAAAATTTTTCTTCTTCCAAGAAAGACATTTATTTGGATGAATTAATATTGGTTTGTTACAATAGTGAAAGGAGCAGAAGTGTAATCTCCTGGAAGAGCAGTCAGTCACCTCAGAACATGGGTCTAACTGCCAGCACTATCCAAAAACCCACAAACAAACAAACAAACCTCATGGTGGTAGCATAAGAATTTCTTGACTTTGACATGCAAGTTATAAATGGTTTTGACAAATGATGAGAAGTATTTATAATGTCTGACAGATCTAGATAGATTTCAAATAAAACTGTTTCACTGGGTTCAGTCCAGTTTACATGCTATATGATGGAAAAATAGTTTCAAATTTAACTTTAGCTGTGGTACTTTGCTATGGATGTGGACTGGGATGGTAACTTCCAACCTTCAGAACTGAAGTAAAGTTGCCAGTGTGGTGTTTGCTTCCCACTAACACACAGGATTGACGTGTATGATGTGTCCCAATAGAAGTGTTCTTTTTGCTACATCTGCCGGCCAATAAAGAGGTAAGGTCAGAGTTCTCCCTTCTAGCATTCTCTTCCTAATGGTCACTAACGTCAAAACATCAGGCAGCAAGATGTGGTGTATATTTGGTAGACGCGGGAGGATAGGATGCCCTAAAGGCAGAGCACAGTCACCATTACGCGTACCCTCTATTGCGCCACCAGTGTATCGGGTGATGGGAAAGAGCTTCCCTGACTGTTTGGGGCACTACAAGAGACAGCTTCTTAATCTACACATCTTTGGGAGTTTTGAAGAAATTTGACTTTTTGGAAAAGGAACTGTTGAGAGTCTGAAACTGTACCTGTATGTATATATTTTTAGCAATAAAGCATGAGCAGAGAATGCACTGAAAAAAAAAAAAAAAGAGCACTGACTGCTTTTCCAGAGGTTCTGAGTTCAATTCCCAGCACCCAAGTGGTGGCCCACAGCCATCTGTGATGGGGTCCACTGCCCTCTTCTGGTGTCTGAGGTAAATTTCATAGATGGCCTTGGTTCACTCCACACCAAGGCCTCAAGTTTCTTCTACATGGTGGATGTGGTGAAAGCCCTCCCTAATGTAGGGCTGGAACCGGGGACCATTCTGTCCTCAGCAAGCCCTGCCCTTGCATGTCTCAGTGATGAGCACCCCTCCCCACCTGCTTCTCCCTCAACCCCACCCTGTACACAAACATCCCAGTCCAGACCTCTTCCTGAGTGTGTGTGTGTCACTAGCCTCAGCTCCAGACACAGAAACGTTTGGGTCACATACACTTACCAAACCTCCGTTCCCTGTTTGTCCCTGAGAAGGCCAGATTCCTCCCCACCCCCACCCCCCATACACCTCTGGCATTCCAAGCCTGTTTCCCCTCCAGTGCAGGGCCTAACCTATAGGAGTGCTCATTCATGTCCTGCTGAGGGCTTGTGAAGCCGGAAATGGCTGTGTTGGCCTCTTCCCCTCCATCCTAAATTGGTTGGTTTTTTGTTTTGTTTTGTTTTGTTTTGTTTTTTGGTTTTTTTGGATTTGTTTTTTCGAGACAGGGTTTCTCTGTGTACCCCTGGCTGTCCTGGAACTCACTCTGTAGACTAGGCTGACCTCAAACTCAGAAATCCGCCTGCCTCTGCCTCCCAAGTGCTGGGATTACAAGCGTGCAGTACAGTTTCGTGTTTCTAGACTTTGGCAACCAGAATCTAGCACACCCTCTGAGGGTAGCTTTCCCCCCAAGGGCACAGGGGTCCTTGAAAGCAGGCTTGTTTTTACATTGCCGGGCACGAACCTGGGTTTCCGCACGCAGTGTGGCACTGAGCTCCACTCCCTCAGACGTGTGTGTACCTGCCTCTCAGAGCTTCAGTCTCTTCTTCCCTCCCTTCCGCACCCCTTTGCAGAAAGCTTTGTGTATGCGCATGCTGAGGGCAGTGGTCTGCATGTGGTGTCTTCCCCTAGCACTCAACTCTATTTTTCAGACAGGGTGTCTCTCTGGACCTGGAGCTCACTATGTGTGCTGACCCCTGTCTCCAGCTGCAGTTTATTTTTTATCCTCTTGAAAGGATAAAAAATACAGCTCTAACTCCAGCCTCCTAAGAAGCCCTAAACACCTCAAATTCCAGACCCTGCTCTTTGTTAGAAACTAGATAAAAAGGCCTTGAGTATGTGATCCTGGCCCCATAAGAAAAAATGAGCTAACTAGTTGCTACCTGGCTTCCATAGAAAGCTGATTGGTCCTAGGAGTGCAGGCTGGGATAATTTAAACTGATTGACTTAGAAGCTATGGAGTGGTACAAATCGATTGGCTTGCAATGTGCTTTGTTATGAACCTATAAAAGCTGTCCCAATTCTGCACTCGGGGTCCACAGTCCTCTACCCTGCGTGGTGTACAACTGTGAACCCCAGAGCCTCTGGAATAAAAAAATCCTCCTGCTGTTGCATCAAGACTGTTTCTCAGCCGGGCGGTGGTGGCACACGCCTGTAATCCCAGCACTCTGCGGTGGTGGCACACGCCTGTAATCCCAGCACTCTGGGAGGCAGGCAGAGGCAGGCAGATTTCTGAGTTCGAGGCCAGCCTGGTCTACAGAGTGAGTTCCAGAACAGCCAGGACTACACAGAGAAACCCTGTCTCAAAAAAACAAACAACAACAAAAAAAAAAAACCCAAGATGAGAAGTAACAGGTTTATTTGGCTTATATTTTCATGTCACTGTTCATTATTGAAGGAAATCAGAACAGGAACTCACACAGGGTGGGAACCTGGAGGCAGGAGCTGATGCAGAAACCATGGAAGGATGCTGCTTACTGGTTTGCTCCCTATGGCTTGCTCAGCCTGCTTTCTTATAGAACCCAGAACCACCAGCCAGGGGATGGCCCCACCCACAATGGGCTGGGCCTTCCGCTATTGATCACTAGTTGAGAGAATGCTTTACAGCTGACTCTCATGGAGACATTTCCTCGGGTGAGACTTCTTCCTCTCTGATGACTCTAGTGTGAGTCAAGTTGGTACACAAAACCAGCCAGCACATCCCCCAAGAGGACTTAGGGTACTCTGCACAGCAACACTTGTTGCTATGGCTTTAGCTTTGTTACATCTGTCTGTCTGTCTGTCTGCCTGCCTATATATCTATCTAGAGACAGTGGCTCACTATGTAGTTTTGCTTACTATGTAGTCATGGCTGTCCTAGAACTTATTACATAGACCAGGCTATCCTTGAACTCAGAGATCTGCCACCTTGGCTTCCTAGAGTGCTGGGATTAAAGGCTGTGTTACCATGCCCACCCTAACTTATGTGTATGTGTGTCTGTGCGTGTGTCAGATGCCAAGATGCACATATGAAGCCACAGGACAGAGCCAGAGAGTGGGAGTTCACGCTCTCCCCCACCATGTGGGCCCAGCATACTGAGCGCAGGCCATTAGGCTTGGTGGCCAGCACCTTCTTCACCTGCTGGCATCTTGCTGGCCCTTGTTGGTTTGCTCTGATAGAGCCAGAATGCACTGGGAGGGGTTATTATCCTGCCAGCCACAGATAGGAAGTAGTGGGTGGCTTCTGGACGGGCTAAGAACCCTGCATGGTGGTGACTTGGAGGAAAGCTGGATTGTCATCTAAACAGAAACTGTGGGACAAGCCAGCAGGAAGTGGCCACTTGATCCACAGATGTTTCCTGGGCTGGGTGGTGTGGTGTGGTGTGTGGGGAGTGGGGGTAGGGCTGAAGCCCAGGACTCTTTTCTCCCATGCTTGGCCCAATTCTTTGAGATGTTTTGGAAAGAGAGCCCCAGGCAGGATGGCCAGACCTCCTGAGTGTGCTCAGAGACCTTCCATGGGCTCCAGGGTGAGCAAACAGATGCCGGGGGGTCTGTGGGGTACGAGCTCTGCTGAGGGTTATCTCCCCGGAGCTACAGCTACAGAGGCTCTCCACCAGCGCTCCGGAAGCTGAGGGTGGGCTTGACGGGCCAGGAAGTCCCCGGCTGCAGCCCAGAAAGCTGCTGATCCTGGCAGCATGCGCTGGCCGCTGCTGTGTCATCTGGTGCTGGGGCTCAGCATCAGCCTGGCCAAGGACAGCCAGACCCCCAGCGCCTATGACGATGCAGAGACTACCAGGGGAGGCCATGGTGAGTGTCTATGTCCCTTAAAGGGGTGGGTCAGAAATGCAGCTACTGCTGAGCAGGCTTGCAGGCTTGCAGGCTTAGGTCCCTACGCCCCATGCATTTGAGGCTGGGCCGTATCCTTCCATTCACCAGCCCAGGGTTCCTGAGTGCTGGAGCGGGGACATGGAGGCACCCACAGTGCCTAAGACTCTCAAGGTCCCTCTCCCTTCATCTTGGATCCCTAAAAGCAGGGCAGGGCAGGGCAGGGGCTGACTGATGTCCCCTCTCTCCCACAGAAGGCCCTCTGGGTCCCACAGTAGAAGCCAAGATGCCGAAGCCCGCAGACCAGCCTCATCCGCGAGGCTTCCCGGGCATGTTCTGTGCCAACGACAGTGATACCCTGGAGCTCCCGGCCAGCTCTCAAGCACTGCTGCTGGGGTGGGTCCCCACGAGGCTGGTACCTGCCCTCTATGGGCTGGTGGTGGCTGTGGGACTGCCTGCCAATGGGCTGGCACTGTGGGTGCTGGCCACAAGGGTGCCGCGCCTGCCATCCACCATTCTGCTCATGAACCTGGCAGTGGCTGACCTGATGCTGGCCCTGGTGCTACCACCACGACTGGCTTACCACCTGCGTGGCCAGCGCTGGCCATTTGGAGAGGCTGCCTGCCGGGCGGCCACAGCTGCCCTCTATGGTCACATGTATGGTTCAGTGTTACTGCTAGCTGCGGTCAGCCTGGACAGATACCTGGCCCTGGTGCATCCTTTGCGGGCCCGTGCACTGCGTGGTCAGCGCCTCACTGCCGGACTGTGCTTGGCGGCCTGGCTTTCCGCAGCCACCCTGGCCTTACCTCTCACTCTGCATCAGCAGACCTTCCGACTGGCTGGCTCTGACCGCACGCTGTGTCATGATGCACTGCCCCTGGCCGAGCAGACCTCCCACTGGAGACCGGCCTTCACCTGCCTGGCTGTCCTGGGCTGCTTCGTGCCACTGCTGGCCATGGGCCTGTGCTATGGGGCCACCCTCCGTGCACTGGCTGCCAATGGCCAGCGCTACAGCCATGCACTCAGAGTGACAGCCCTGGTACTGTTCTCGGCAGTGGCCTCTTTCACACCCAGCAACGTGCTGCTGGTGCTGCACTATTCGGACCCGAGCCCCGAGGCCTGGGGCAATCTCTACGGGGCCTATGTGCCCAGCCTGGCGCTCAGCACCCTCAACAGCTGTGTAGACCCTTTCATCTACTACTATGTGTCCCACGAGTTCAGGGAGAAGGTACGGGCTATGTTGTGTCGCCAGCCGGAGGCAAGCAGCTCCTCTCAGGCCTCCAGGGAGACTGGAAGCCGAGGGACTGCCATTTGCTCCTCTACACTTCTGTGACTGGTAGCTGAGGCGGGAAGGGGGCATTCTGGGCCGACTGGATCTCCCCTTAAACTACATTCCTCATGAACCCTCAGGACATGACCTTATTTGGATATGCAGTCTATACAGCCATCATTAGTGGAGCTGAGGTCCACTGGAGATGCCCTTGTAAAAGGCCTGGGTACTACACACCTGTCACTCTAGCACTAGGGGGGTGGGGGGAGCAGAGGGTCAGGAGTTCAGGATCATCTTGGACTGTTTGTATGTGGAGTTGGCTGGGCTGTGTGAGAGTCCAGAGGCAGAGAGGAGTTATGAGGTCACTAGCTAGGGGATGCTGAGAAACCAGAACTGGGCTTGTTTCCCTCTTAGATCCTCAGAGGATCCAGCCCTAGACACCCCCATTTTGTCAAGGTGCCTCTTAGAACTTCAAACCTTGTGCTTAGCATGTGTCTGCACAGTGGAGATGTGTCTGCACAATGTATATTGTCTGTGTCTGCGGCTACCCGAAGAGGCCAAAGGGTGATGAGTGTGTGTCTACCTCAATTCCTTCTCGTCCTTTAAATTATCATTATCATTAATATTAATATTAATATTAATTTTTGGTTTTTTCAAGACAGTGTTTCTCTGTGTAGCCCTGGCTGTCCTGTAACTCTCTGTAGACCAGGCTGGCCTTGAACTCAGAAATCCGCCTGCCTCTGCCTCCCAAGTGCTGGGATTAAAGGCGTGCGCCACCACCGCCCAGCTAAATTATTTTTAAAAAGATATTTTATGGAGCTGGAGAGATGGCTCAGCGGTTAGGAGCACTGACTGCTCTTCTGAAGGTCCTGAGTTCAAACCCCAGCACACACATGGTGTCTCACAATGAGATCTTACGCCCTCTTCTGGTATGTCTGAAGACAGCTACAGTGTACTTACATATAATAAATAAATCTTTAAAAAAAAAAAAAAAAAAAAGGCTGGGCGGTGGTGGCGCATGCCTGTAATCCCAGCACTCTGGGAGGCAGAGACAGGCAGAGTCTGAGTTCGAGGCCAGCCTGGTCTACAGAGTGAGTTCCAGGACAGCCAGAGCTACACAGAGAAACCCTGTCTCAGAAAAAAAAAAAAAAAGATATTTTATGTGTGTGTGTGTGTTCTGCCTGCATATGTGCCTGGTGCCCACAAAGGTCATAAGAGGATCGGGTCTCCTGGAACTGGAGTTACAGCTGCTTGTGAGGTGTCATTTAGATGCTGGAGATGGAACCCCAGTCCTCAACAAGAACCGCTGATGCTTTGAACTGCTGAGACATCTCAATGCGGGTCCACCTGAATTTTTGAAATTAGATTTCTCAGCAGTATGAAACTCGTTGCCTGTGGCTAGGCTGGTGTGCCAGCACGTTCCGTATATCCCTGTATGTTCTCTGTATGCCACACCTGGCTTTTACATGGGTTCTGGTCCTCATGTATGCACAGCATGTACTACCCACTGAGCCATCTTGCCTTCTCTCTATGCTTATTTTTTAAGATACATGGGTCCTTCACATCACTCTGGTCTTTGTCCTAAGATGCTGCAAGGGGAGAATGAGGATTCCTAGGCCCGCCTGGCTTCTCGGCTCTGTTCTCCGGGGCCCTGCACTTAAAAGTCTATATAGAGATTAAATTTCTCTGTAAAATTTTGAAAAGCAAGTAGAACCGCTTTTATCTCTGCTTGCTGAGCAGAAGTCTGCATGCCCTCCCCTATCAGAGGCCTTTTCCCCCGGCACATAGACCACAGCCCTTCCATTGGAGGAGCCATCTGTAAAAATACATAAGGCGGACTCCAAAGGCTGTAGAGAACATCTATTTGAAAAAATTACTTCCGTTTCCTTATAGAATTCAATTAAAGGGTATTTAGGATAATGATATTTAATCTGCCCTGAATAACCTTGCAAAGCAATCCCCCAATCATCATCTTCCATTAACAATGTCTCAAACTGCCTCTTATTATATGGCAATTCAATAGTATGCATTTCTTTTCTAAATAATTCCCTAGATCTCATCCTCCCTTCATTAATTAATAGTGAACACATATATGGCTAAGAAACCAGCATCTTCTGTTGCACGTGGGGTAAACGTATCCATTCTAACACACCATCCTGCCACAAACATGCAGTGGGTGTATAAGGTGTTCTAAAAAGAATCAAGACCCACTCTTTATCATATGATATTTGTTTTCCCCTCGCATCATTCAATTTCTCTTCCACCAATGCTAAAGCCTTAATGGCTTCTTGAGTCATAATTCTTGGAGACTTAGGATCAGTGTCTCCCTGCAGTAATTGAAACAGAGGACTCAACTCTCCTGTAGTTATTTTTAAAGAAGGTCTAATCCAATTAATATTTCCTAGCAACTTTTGAAAATCATTTAAGTTCCTTAATCTATCTATTCTGATAGATGCCTTCTGCGAGGCAATGTAATCATCATGGATTAACTGTCTCAGATAGCTTAAAGGCTTCTTCTTTTGTATCTTTTCCGGGGCTATTACCAACCCGAACTTGGTTAACTGTTCAATCATACAGGATAATATTTCCTCATTAACTGAGGATGTTTGATGAGCTATCAAAATATCATCTGTATAATGGGCAATGTAGGCCTCAGGATATTTTTGTCTGACTAATATTAAAGCTTGATCCACAAACCTCTGACATAACGTCGGACTATTTTTCATTCCTTGAGGTAAAACTTTCCATTGATATCTTCTATATGGCCTTTTTAAATTTACAGCTGGCACACTAAAAGCAAACCTTTTGCAATCCTCAGGATGTAACTTTATAGTAAAAAAGCAACCCTACAAATCTATTACTATTATATCCCATCCTTTTGGGACTGCCACTGGGGATGGCAGTCCTGGCTGTAAGGCTCCCATGTCTACCATGGTGGCATTTACTGCCCTGAGGTCTTGTAATAACCTCCACTTTCCTTACTTTTTCTTTATCACAAATATGGGAGTATTCCAGGGACTGTTACTTTTCTAACTGTTCTTGTACAAGTTGTTCTACCGCCTGTATTTTTTCTTCTGTTAGGGGCCACTGATTGAGCCATACAGGCTCTTCTGATTTCCAACTTAATTTATCTGCATACATCAAGCCCTCAGCGGCCCCTATGAAAATGCTGTTCACTCACATTATCTGAGGTCACTACTTTAACATCCATATCACTCATTATGTCTCTTCCCCACAGAGAAAAGGGGAGAGAGGGGATAACATAAGGCTGAATCATTCCTGTCTTTCCCTCTAATTCCCATTTCAGGAACTGTGAGCTCTGAGCCGCATTAGAGGCAACCCCTAAACCTAGCAACGAAGAGGAAGTCCTCTTGAAAGGCCAAGACATTGGCCAATCTGTTCCTGCAATGCAGGTCTTGTCTGTTCCTGTATCCAAAAGCCCTTGAAGCAGCTTTCCATTCACATTAACTGTTTTGAAAGGCCTTTCCATACCAATACTTTGAACCCATGCCACAACATCTGGAGAGCCAAACTTTCCTTGACCTCGCTCATGCTTCAAAATTGGATTCAGTAGATTGAGATAAGGCAAGAGCAGAAGCTGGGCTAGTCTCTGTCCATTATGGATTTGTATAGTTTCCTTTAATGGTCTGACCATGACTTTTATTTCTCCTGTGCTATCACTATCAATTACACCAGGCAAATCCTCAAAATTCTTCCTATAATTTGAACTACGGCCAATTATTAACCCCACAGTTCCCTGAAGCAAAGTCCCCAAGGTAGAGGTAGAAACCAAGGAGATGCCGTCCCATCTAGAGAATATTGCATCTTCACAGGAGGCTAGGTCCAGGCCGGCACTACCAGGAGTAGCCCTAGGCAAATCATGTATAGTAAGTTCAGGAACCTCAGGATTCAGAGACCTCTCTGACATAATGATCTTATTTTCCTCTCTTTCGAGTGCAGGGCTGAGAGGTTGCTCCTGACTTAGTTTTTTGAGTCTTCTTCCTTCTGGTCCCCTTTAAGGGGCGTTCCATCTTTGTGGAACTTGGATCTACATTTATTTTTCCAATGTTTGCCTTTCTGGCAACGAGGGCAGACTCCTGGGGGAGCACTCCTTTTACCAGAGTCCCTCTTGCTATTTCTTGGACATCGCTTTGGGATATGCCCTGATTCCCCACATTTAAAACATGTAGGCTCGGGGGTTCCTTTTCCTCCTTTTCCATAAGTCTGTTTAACAAAGGCGCTGAATTTCTGTCCCTTCATGGCTGCAGCATAGGCCATTACTTGCACCACAACAGGTGAAGCATCCACACAGGCTTTGACATAATCCTGCACTGTCCCTGTCTTTCTGATGGGCCTTATAAGGTCCTGACACAAAGCATTAGCATTCTCCCAAGCCAACTGCTTGAGCAGTTGGCCTCTCCATACATTGGGGGGGGGAGGGAGGGAGGCAGAGAGGGAGGGAAGGAGGAGGAAGGAGGGAAAGAGAAAGAGAAGGAAAGAGGGAGTGAGAGAGAAAGGGAGAGGAAGAGAGAGACAGAGAGATAGAGAGAGTGCTTGGTGTGTTATGTGTGTATGGCAGTTGTACCAGGATGGTTTTACAGATACAGGTTAAACACAGGTGAATAAGAATAACACAGAATAAGCCAGAGGATGAGAAGGAGTCAGAAGATTAGAACATACTCCCAAGGCTAGTGTGAGGCCAAGCAGAGCAATTCCGTCAGAAGCAGAAAGAAGCAGAGTCAGTCAGCTGGGAAGATTAGATTGTAGGGAGGCTAGCAGCTTCTAGTCCGAGGCAGAGGGATTGTTGGTACTCTGTCCAAGCTCCACCCCACAGTTACCTGGCAATAGCCAGGTATGCCCCGCCCCATAAACCTGGTCCACTATAAAAGGGGCTGCCTGCCCCTCCTCTCTCTCTCTCATCGCTCTCTTTGCTCTTACCTCTCTGCACTCTCACCCCTGCCCCTCTCAGGCTCTCCTCCCCTCCCCCCTCTCTCCACGTGGTCATGGCTGGCCTCCACTCCTCTCTACTTCTCTCTCTCTCTCTCTCTCTCTCTCTCTCTCTCTCTCTGCCTCCACTACACCATTAACTCCCATCCTCTTCCCTGAATAAACTCTATTCTATATCATGTCCGTGTGTGCGTGGTCCCTCATGGGGAAGAGGTGCCTGGGCATGGGCCCGCCTAGTCACCCCCCTTCCCCCACACCGCCGTGCCACACTCCCTAATACCCCTTTTCTCTTATAACCCATCATATGGTGCCAAAACCCGGGAACAACATTAAACAACAACATTAAACCATCAGGGATAGTTAGAACAGAGAAAATGACTGGCTCTGTGCAAGAGGTTTGGCTCCTGGACTCTCAATCTCAACCCTTCATCTGAGCAAATACAAGTGACATTTACATTTATTTACATGCTTGTATTTAAAATTATTTACATGCAGCAAGCACAGGGTGGGGCCCTGGTATTCTCTTGTGGCAGGACAGGCTGCCTGAGGTAATCAAGGGTCAGGCCTGTCATTCGTCCTGTCCTGGGCGGGACTGTGGTCCCTGCAGGCATCTGGACTGAAGTACCACTGGCTGCTGGTGAGGGTGCCCGCTGCCTCTTCCCAGACTTCCTGGTTCGTCAAAGCTGCCTCTTACTGGCCTGGGAAAAAAGTTCCTTCACGTCGCTAAAAAGTTAAGAAAAAGAGAAGGGACAATTTTGCCTCTAGGCAAAACTCTAATGGAGCCCTTAGAAAAACAGTTTTAAAAACAACTGTGCGTTTGCGAGTGGTGCACAAACCACACAGCTTGCCTGTGGAGATCAAAGGACAACGTACAGGAGTCTGTTCTCTCCTTCCATGCCAGTCCTGGGGACTGAACTCACCTCAGGATTTATTAGCTGAGTCATCTCACAACCCTAAGTGTCTTTGGAAGTGAGCAAAAGTTGTAGGGCAGGGTAGAATGCTTGAATTGGCTGCAAACATGGTGGGCATGTGTATGTGTCCACATGTGCATGTGTGTGTCCATGTTGCTGGAGACAGATCCAGGATCTTGCGCATGCTGAGTAAGAACGCTTGACTCTTGAGTTTTCTCCATTCCCAGCCCTCCCTCTTTTTACTTCTTGAGAAAGCATCCAAGTTCCCCAGGCTGACCTTGAACTAATTATCCTCCTGCCTCAGCCCTCCAAGTAGTTGAGATGGCAGGCCTTTGCTGTCAGGCCTCACAAGCAAGAGTTCTATATATAGTCTCTCCATAATGCTAGCAGCAGCCAGCCTTGAATGCATGCCTTCATTCTGCCCCAGACTCCTGGGGATCTGGACCTCAGTGGCAGGCCTTCCACACCTCAACAGTGAGCAAAGTTTATGTGAGGAGACCTTGTTGGCGCGAACCCAAGAGGTGAGCCTCAGCCCATCGCTACATGGCCCTGCCTTCTGTCTATCCCTTTATCCAATGGCCAGTTTTCCGCATAGACTTTACCAGGCTCTAGGTGACAGAGGGCGTGGGCCACACCGTGTGGATGTAGGGTGCAGCTGCTCCAATCAGGACACAAACAGTGAACAGAGAAACAGTGTGCTGGCCAGAGAGCAGGAGCAAGCAAAGACCCCCACCTCTCCAGTCCACTTGAGTGATGGCTGACCTACCCGGTAGGACGCGGTGGGTGTGGCATGCTTCAGAGGCCCTGCAGAGCCCTTTAGGTGTCCATCTCTTTAAAGACATTAGCATTGTGAGAGCAAACTGAGCAAGGTTCTTTTGGGGTGGCCAAAACGGCGAGGTGGGTGAAGTTGATGACTGCCAATCCTGCCTTCTGACCTCATTTTGATCCATGGGACCCACATAGTGGAAAGAGAACAGACTCTCAAAGCTGTCCTCTGCCCTGGCATCATGGATGTGCCCAAATACTCTCAATCTCTCAAAATGTCTCTCTGTCTCTCTGTCTCTCTCTGTCTCTCTCTGTCTCTGTCTCTGTCTCTCTCTCTCTCTCTCTCTCTCTCTCTCTCTCACACACACACACACACACACACACACACACACACACACACACAGGTGTAGGCATGCAGACAAAATTCCAATCTGCAATAGCTGGGTGTGATGGTGTATGCCTGGTGTTACAGAATTTTGCAAGCTGAAGCAGGAGGTTTGCTATTAATTCAAAGCTAGACAGAACTGGCCTTCAACTGATATCAGCTGGGTGGGGTTCCATCCCCTGCGCCCCAACAGAAAAGAAAGGAGAGGATGGAGGAGCACAATAAAGGGAGTAGGGGGAGGTTAGAGAGAGAGTCCAGCCCATACCTGCGCAGCTCCAGCTCTTTCTCAGCAACCAAGGCCTTCATTTCCTTCAGCAGATAATCCAGCTGTGCGCTGGCACTGTGCACCTGTGCACTGGCTCCAGGCTCCTGGGCACTGGCACCCTGTACCTGGGCACTGGCACCCTGCACCTGGGCGCTGGCACCCTGCACCTGGGCACTGGTATTTCCGGAGCAGATGCTCAGATCACCCAGGAGCTGCACAGTGGTCCTCAGGGCTGGCTCCAGATCATCTGTGGAGACACAAGTCATTAGCGCAGGCCTCTGCTCCCTAAAGCAACATCTGATTGTGTTGGGTGGGGTGGGGTTGGGGTGGGGTTGGCAGTAGAGTTGGCTCTTCTCTCACATTCCAGAGATGAAGGGGAACAGGAGAGAGGCGGTTAGGCAGAGATCTCACTTGTCTCTGGCAAGTGTGAGTGTCAAAGGCACAGACTGGGGCTGGGGTGCACAGGACACACCTGCACAGACAGCTTCCCAGGATGGCTCCGTGTTGGCCAAGGGAGCTGAGGCCAGCTGCCCTCCTGTTCTCCTCCCTCCTCTGACCTTCCATTGCACACTGTCCTTCCTGGCCTCCCATTACAAAGTACCAAGCTTCTGGCACCTGCACCAGCTGTGGGAGGTGTTGATGCTCTGATAGCTATTAAGTGGCCCAGGCCTGCACCACACATGCAACCAAGCGCAGGCCAGAGGGTAAAATGCACATTCCCTGCCCGTGTCTGCAGTCCGTGCACCTGCTGTCTGCCTTCACCTCGGCAGTCAGTGCAGAGGCCAGTGATAGGTACAGCCAGTGTGCTCTGGGGAGTTTATTTAGGGGGGATGTCTGTGGGTTCCAGGTCAACACTGTGCCCTTTTTTGGAACCAGGCTCTCACTTCGTAGCTCAGGATAGCCTGGAACTCACAGCCTCCCAAGTGTTGAAACGATATCTATAGGCCACTGTACTTTCTACGGGTCGTTGTGTAGCCCAGGCTGGACTCTTTAACTACAGAGCTCTAGTGATCCCCTCCTGACTCAGTCCCCGAGAGCTGGGGTTACAGACATACAACTGTGCCCAGTCCCACTCTGCTACTTCTAGGAGAAACTTGAGGGTCCTTGGCTTCAGTTGTCCTTAGGGGTCCTGAGAGAAACCACTAGACATGAGGGTAAGAGCAGTAAGCAAAGCTAAACCATCCGCCTGAGGCGGGCTGCTCCAGACAACCACCAAAGTGCATGGAGCACTGGGCTACCAGTCACCTCCTCCTCACCAACACCCCACCTCAGTGGTAGGGCCCAGGCCTCAGGACCAGTTCACGAATTCTGTCCCCCCACCCCCACCCCTAGTGCCATCCAGCTGTGAGGTCAGCAGCCTGGGGACAGAGTCTCTCAGTTGCCCATGTCCTACCCACACTGGTGAGAACACGGGTTCCGATACCACGCCAGAGCTGAGGCACATAGGATGTCACATGTGGGCCCTGGGGCTCCTTCCGCCATGGAGATGCCTACCCAGGAGCTCCCGCCCACTTCCTTCCATGTGGACAGCCTGCACGGGAAGGTCATGTTGCGTGGTGTCCATGGAATATGATGCTTAATGTTATTTATTTTTGTTATAGAGACGAATCTGCTCCTGACAGCTTCCCTTTCTTGGAGAAACAGCATGTGTAAAGTTGCTTCTGTTATGGAAGAGAGAGCCACGAGATTGCCTCTCCTCATCTATAGACAAACTTAATGTGTCCATAAATTATTATATGGCTTAATGATTCCTGATTCTTTAAGTTTGTTAGGTGTTCTTGTGCCAGAAGGCTAAAGACCGAAGCTCCAACATTTTAAAGTATAAACTGTTCAGGTGTTCAGCAGTGTCTATCATTTGGCTAAGATAAGAGAGGTCATGCAAGGGGCGACTGAACCCCCTTCAGTCTTTCTGGAAAGACTCATGGAGGCTTACAGAAGGTATATTCCTTTTGACCCTACGTCTAAAGGGCAGCAAGCCTCTATGATTATGGTTTTTATTGGGCAATCAGCCTCCGACAGCAGAAAGAAATTGCAGTGGATTGAGGGATTGCAGGACTAAGGGATATGGTTAGAGAGGCAGAAGAAGGAGGCAAGAAGAGCGGGACGCTAGAGAAGGCAAAAAGGGCGGGGAGCGGCAGAGATAGGGGAAAGATGCTAGATGCTAGAAAGATTGTTAGCTCAAGTGTATTGGTGCTATGCATGGTTTTTAGAGTGAGAATAATAGGTATGTAGATGGGAGGTCTGTGTATGTTGAAGAGGGATTGAGGAAGTTAGAAAAGCAAGGCGCTGAGGAGCAATCCTTAACGACAGAGACAGAGAAAAGAGAGAGGACGAAGATAGGAGAGATAGGAAGCGGGAGACCCAAAAAGATAGACCACACTTGGAGAGAGATCAATGTGCACACTGTAAAGCCAAGGGCACTGGGCCCATGAATGCCCCAAGAAGAAACAAGGGGCAAAGGTGCTGTCCCTAGAAGATGATGAAGACTAGGGGAGACTGGGCTCGGCTCCCCTCCACGAGCCTAGGGTAACATTGCAAGTGGAAGGGACCCCCCCCATAAGTTTTTTTTGATTGATACAGGGGCAGAATACTTGGTGCTTAAGATCTCTTTGGATAAGATAAAAAAGTGAAAAGACAGCCGTGCGGTGGCACATGCCTGTAATCCCAGCACTCGGGAGGCAGAGGCAGGCAGATTTCTGAGTTCGACGTCAGCCTGGTCTACAGAGTGAGTTCCAGGACAGCCAGGACTACACAGAGAAACCCTTTCTCGAAAAAAAACAAAAACAAAAACAAAACAAAACAAACAAACAAACAAAAATAAATTGCCCATACCAAGACCTTGGAACTTGGAGACAGCAAGAAAATCAACATCCACATGGATAACAGGTATGCCTTTGCCACAGCCCAAGTCCATAGGTGTATATGCCAAGAGGACTGCTCACATCAGAGAGAACCAACAGGAAATCTTGGACCTCTTAGATGCCCTAATGAAGCCAGCAACCGTGAGTATTACCCATTGCCCAGGACGTCAAAAAGGAAAAAGACTCAGTAGGCAATAGCCAGGCAGAACAAATGGCTCCAAAAATAGATCTACAGGAGCCCATATTGGTTGTGGGTCTGCAAGAGACACCCACTGAAAAATGGGACAAAATTAAGGAATAGCCTCACTTAAAGTATGCTAAAGAAGAAAGGACTGAGATTGCTTGCCACCCTAACAACCATTACCAAGAGAAGGTGGACACAAGAAGAGAGAATTATACTTCCCAGAAAGTAAGCCAAGGACTCACTAGGCCAAATGCACAGATGAACTCATTTAAGGGATTAATAGAACATCTAAGGTATGCCAGTAAGTGAATGCTTATGCAGCTAAGAATAAACAGGGAAAAAGACCTAGGAGAAAACAGCCTAGAGTATTAGAGGTTTTATAAAGCTAAGGCAGAAAAATATGGTTATGAATATCTTTTAGCATTTGTAGATACTTAATCTAGATGGGTTGAGACTTCCCCCAGCAAGCAGAAAACAGCTGCCAGGGTTTGAAGAAATTTTCCTGAGTTTCAGAGTGCCCAAGGTAGTTAGATCAGACAATGGTTCTGTTTTTGTTCCTAAGGTAATTCAGAAATTGACAGAGATATTGGGGACTAATTGGAAACATTATTGAATGTACTGTCCCCAGGGCTCAAGGCAGATAGAGAAAATAAACAAAACCCTATGAGAGACCTTAACTAAATTGACCTTGGAGACTGGTTTGGGCTGGGTGGTGCCTCTCCCTTTGTTTTTGAATAGTACCCCAATTTCTTTGTCATCCACTGAGTCCTCCCAGGAGGTGTATCAAGACATGAGATTTGGCTCAAACTGTTTGCCTTAATGCTCCAGGCATGTCAGAGACTCCTCACTGCTTCCAGACAGGTTACTGGATCTGTGAAAGAAGACTTCAGGAACAGTTGCTGGAACCCTGATGAAAGAGACCCTCGCCAAATTGACCACAGAGACTGGAGTTAATAATTGTATAGCTCTCCTACCTGTGCTCTTCAGGGTTGGGAACACCCCGGTTTTGGACTGACCCCTATAAATTGCTCTATGGCTGGCCCCCTCTACTGGTAGAAACTGACTCTATAGGCGCTGCTTTCCCAGCTTTTGTTCTCTAGGCTCAAGGCGCTCCAGTGGATGAGACATCAAGGTCTGGGAGGCCTACTCAGGAGAAGAAGATCCACAAGTCCCCATGAGTGTCCACTTTATTTTCTGCCCTTGCTGGGCCAATTCTTATTATATGCTTAGTTCTGATCTTTGGCCCTTGTTTGATGACTAAAGGACTTGCTTTTGTTAGGGCTAGAGTAAATGCAGTGCAACTTATGGTTCTCCAACGCCAGTATCAACCCATAGTCAGAATAGAAAATGAAGATGACCACCATTCCCTATATGCAGATACCACTATATAAATTATAGGATTAGGATTAGTTACTAGAAGAAGAGGGGAAATAAAGGGAGTTTTAAATTTTTCAGAGCCCACAATAGAGGCAGCAGAGGAGGATAGGCCTGGACATGCCCAGGCAGGCCTGAAATAAGGCTGCTGAATTATTCTGAGAACTAACTGGCCATGAAGGATAAGGGACATGCCTAGACAATCTCCACTCTCCACTGAAGTCATGGGCTATCTGGACTGGGCCCCCTGGTCTCTAGTCTCCCCCCTCAATGCAGTTTGAGGTTAACCCGACCTTTTGCTAACCAAAATAAGCCATCTTCCCACGTTGCTGAAATGCCAATTTGCACGTACTGCTTACTGTGTAACTGCACGCCAATTCTCCCTGCTTATGTTTGAATCAGCCAATTATGTGTGACCGCGCCAAACCCCCTAACTTTTCCTATATAAACCCCTAACTTCTGAGCCTCGGGATCGACTCCTCTGTCTCCTGCGTGAGATATGAGTCGGCCCGGAGCTCCAATATTAATCTGCCTCATGCATTTGCATCAAGCTGGTCTCTTGAGTTTCTTGAGGAAGCGCCATCCTGAGATTTTAGTAGGGGTCCCCAAAAAGGAGGTCCTACAACAGGTGCTTCACTCTTCACAGAGCACACATGGGCACCACTAGTGTTAACTACCCCAGGTGTTACTCTAAGGGGATTATTTTGTAACTCCCGAATCTTTATGTCACAAAATTCCTTTCAGGAAATAAGGAAACCTGAATTCTGAGGAACAATCATAGCTCCAATACTTACTCTAACACTGATGTATCCTACGCTGCAATAAAATGGTCACAGCTGCAGGTGGCAATCCTAGGACTCAGGACGGATTGAAGAATTCAGAATTCAAGGTTATTTTTTTGTTTCAGTGTGTTCAGAGTGAGTTTGGGCTGCAAGACACCCTGCCTCAAAACTACGCCAGAAAATGCCTAACACAAAGCAGAGGAGTTTGAGTGGGCTGCAGAGGCGAAAGCTAGGCACTGAGGCTGAGTCACCTCCGGGCAGCATAACCCCAGTTCTGGGCAGCATCTAGGACGCCAGCTCGCGAACTCGCTCACAGAACGGAAGCCTTTCAGCCTGGGAGGGACTCAGGCGGTCACTCTTAGGATGCCAGTTCTCCAGCTCTGCTGCCCGTCAGTCCACGATCTGGTCTTGGTCAAGCCGCAGGCACCCCTAAATTCCACCCAGCTGCGCTCGGGACTCACCCTGTGCCACGCTCCGCCATTTTCCTGCTTCATAGAAGTCGGGCAGACCCGAGCACCACTCTGACTGTGCTAAATACTGCTGGAGAGGGGCGTGGCTTCCTTGGCACCTGCCCTTCTCAGATGTAGAACACTTGGCAAAGGGAATGACAATCAGCTATGAGCATTTGCTGCGGGGGAGGGGGGATTCAGGAGGGGCGTGACCTCCACTGCGCCCCGCTTCTCAGACCGCTGGTGCCCCGCCCACTCGGTGCTTTGGAACCCGAAGAAAGTGAGGACCCACTCTGGAGCACCCGGCAAGGCTGGTTGCTTTGGAGAAGCTGGGTTGGAGCAGCGGGCGGGCTGGCCAGGAATAGGCAGTCCTCAGAGGCCAAGGCCTGGCGAGTGAGGACTGAGCCAGCTGCTCACTGGCTTACTCCTGTGGTCCTGAGGCATGAGGGTTGGGGACTTGGGGACAGGACGCTGAGGGGGCTTGAGACTGTCCGGCTTGCAGTGGCTGCAGAGAGGACATGGCTAAGGTGGCACTAGGGGGGAAACGAGGTGGTCAGGGGATGGCGTGTCCAGACTCAACCACTGAGGCAGGGGTCAGCCTTCCAGGTCACTGTACTCGCAGTCCTTTGCTAGACCTGGCATGAGGCTTGTGGCATGGAGAGGAGACAAACTACCATCTCCTGTCCCTGTGAGGCTTCAGGGAAGTGAATGTCCTGAGGCTCCAGGGGACCCTGAGTTGTGTGACAGTCACTTCTGTCGAAGCTGCTTCTCTGCCTCTGAGAGGTGTGTTCTGGGGACACGCCATGCTCTATAGTGGGCAGTACTGTGCACTGTGGAACCGGAGTATCCGAGCCTTGGCTGGCGAAGAGCCATTGACACCTGTGATCTGGGGTGATGTTGTCCCCTGAGGACAGAGTCAGCCAGGGGCAGCAACTGATGCTCATGAGAGACATGCTTTCTACTCTACCTGCCCATGCTGACCCTAGGGCCTGGGCTTCCTAGGTGACATGAGTGTTGAGTCCCCGTGTTGGAAAGTGTCTCCCTGAGGTTGTCATAGTGGGAGGACCCATGTGCAAGGCCCATGTGCAAGCCTTTTGGTTTCTACTTGAGTGGAATCTTCACCATGACTTTTTTTTTCTTCTTAAAACACAGGTTGGCCTGGAACTTACAATCTTCAGTCCCGTGACTCAGTTTCCCATGCCTGGGCTCACAGGCATACATTACGATGCCCATCTCTTTGAAGAGAGACTTATTGGGGTGCCATGCCACCTGGGCAGGAACTTGACATCCACCAATGTGAAATTCCTCTCCAGTCTTTGAGTGGGAACTCCTGTGTTAGCCATAATCCCCTCCACCTAGGGTGGAGTGCTCAGACCAAGGTGAAGCCTATGGTTCATCAAGGACCTGCAGTCTCCTGAAAAACACTAGCCACCTGTGGAGCAACTGAACTAATTCTGCTAAGAAGCTTCCAGACTTTCCCCCTGCCTATATATATTTGGAGTTCTCCATTAAACTCTGAGACCTTGAATAGCAGGTGTTATCTTGGTCTCCGTCTCTTTTTTGCCGCCTTCCCATACATCCCCAGCTTCCCTTCCAGGTAACCCGTTCGATGTACCTGTGGGCAGTTACATCTCCTGTTTTGTATTTGTAAGTGTTCTAAAAGCCAGAAGGATCCAAAATCTAAAATGCTGTGGTTCCAGGCATTTCCACAGGGGATTATTGACCTGTGGGGGTCCAGGCCAGTATTTCTTTTTTTAAAATTTATTTATTTGTATGGAAGTACACTGTAGCTGTCTTCAGACACACCAGAAGAAGGCATCGGATCCCATTACAGGTGCTTGTGAGCCACCATGTAGTTGCTGGGAATTGAACTCAGGACCTCTGAAAGAGCAGTCAGTGCTCTGAACCTCTGAGCCATCTCTCCAGTCCCAGGCCAGTATTTTTTGAGTGGCTACTTAATTCCCATAGCAGCCTATGTGAGATAGACAGTCCCATTGTAGGACCCCCTTTTTGGGGACCCCTACTCAAATCTCGGGATGGCGCTCCTCCAAGAAACGCGAGAGACCAGCTTGATGCAAATGCATGAGGCAGTTTAATATCAGAGCTCTGGGCCGACTCGTATCTCACGCAGGAGACAGAGGAGTCGACCCCAAGGCTCAGAAACCAGGGGTTTATATAGGAAAAGTTAGGGGGTTTGGCGCGGTTACACATAATTGGCTGATTCAAACATAAGCAGGGAGAATTGGCGCGCAGTTACACAATAAGCAGTACGTGCAAATTGGCATTTCAGCAATGTGGGAAGATGGCTTATTTTGGTTAGCAAAAGGTCGAGTTAACCTCAAACTGCATCGAGTGGGGAGTCTGGATACCAGGGGGCCCAGTCCAGATAGCCCATGACTTCAGTGGAGATTGTTTAGGCACGTCCCTTATCTTTTATGGCCAATTAGTTCCCAGAATAACTCAACAGCCTTATTTCAGGCCTGCCGTCTCAATTATGGGCTCTGAGAAATTCAAAACTCCCTTCACCATGGTGTGACATCACTGGGTTGTTGGTTGGATCCTCACAGGAGAGCTGACTCAGGCTGGACTGTTAGTCTGGAGAAACCCACTAGATCCCTGGTAATCCGACCACCCTGGGGCCTTAGATGGTTCCACCACAGGGCCTCAATCTGTTCTTTCCTCCTAGGCTATAAATCAACTGCTTTTGAAAGCACTCAGTCACTCTGAGGCAGGAGGATTAGGACCCTAAGGTCACTCTGGGCTCCATAGGGAGACCCTGTTTCAATAGTAAAAGGGGGTCTTGCTACTAGGATTAGACTAGTTGTCTCACCAACTTTAAGGAGAAGGCAGGATGTTGGTACCTTCCATGGTGAGGCCTAGGGACAGATGGTCTATGGACATTCTAGAAGGGTCTACAGCTATGTATGTCCTGTGATGGGACCTGCCTGCTTCCTGGTGTCCTTTGTCTTTATTTTGCAGCCCATGGGGCACCTGGAAATGTTCCAGACCCTGGCTGCACACAGGGCCTGTCCCCTGACTCCCACTTGCAGCCAGAGACGGCCGGCTTGTCATAGGTCTGGTAGAGCCACTGTAAGCGCCCCTGACACCTGCAGCGACTACTACAGGGGACCCTGCAACCCCCAGACTCCCCATCTGTGCCCACCATGTCCCTATATGGCACTGAGACACTCTAAGCTCTTTCCTACATTTATGGGGCCTCAGAATCTGACCCTTCCTGCTTTAGCTCTTCTCATACCAAACTGGAAGCCCTGTTCCCAAACTAACCCCAGATGGCCTGTGGCCCTGCCTCAGGTGGCCCCTGCCCCCATGATCCCTTTGTGCCTTGGTCTCTCCAGCTGTGCCCAGCTCTGGCTGCTTCCTGGCCCCCCCACCTCCCTGTCCCGAACGCCCATGTTGACATGTGGGGTTCTGGGTCTCCCCACTCTCAGGTGCTTGGGTCAGGTTCTTTCTTTGCTGTATGGATGGTTGTCCTGACACTGAAGGACCTTGCTTCACGTAGTGGCAGACAAAAATGGTGCTGATCATGTCAGTCCTGCCCAGGCTGTCTGTGTGACTGTGGCAGTGTGCCTTTGTTTTGGCTGAGTGTCATTTACATCCCTCGTGGCCATATGGTAACAGAGTACCAGACACTGAGGTGCAGGCCATTGTTTGGAGAAAGGATGTGGAGGACACATACCCTTCATCCTGGCATTGAGGAAAAGGACCTAGGAAGATAAGGCGTTCTAGACCATCCTGGGCTACAGAAACTGCCTCAAAGAAGACAGGTGGACCAGGGCTGGGATTCAGTTGGGGAAAGGCTTTTCTGGTGTACATAGAACCCTGAGCTCTATCTTAGCACCACATAAACACACTTTAACATTTAGGCAGGAAGGAAGTCTGGGACTTTAAGGTTAGCCTCAGCTGCATGGTGAGTTGGGGACCAGCCTGGGCTACATGAGACCGTTTTGAGAGAGAAAGAGATAGACAAACAGATACTAGCTTTTTTGGACACATGCAGGTAGACCCCAGGCAGGGAGAGCTGCCTTGAAAGATGGGTGTCACAGGATAGTTAGGGCGCTGTCTCCAGGGAACTGGATCCCTCAGACGGTGAGAGTGGCCTCAGGAAGGGAGAGTGGCTTGTTCTGAGCCCCGCTGCGGAGTTAAGGGAGGCTCCAAAGGCTCCTTCTCACCATGTTCAGACTGGGGAGGCAGGAGGCCACAGCAGCATGCAGGGCCACACCCCAGCACCACTGCATGGAGTACAGCCCGTGTCTCCTCTTGGGTTGTTTTAAGTGGCCACAGCCCTGTCTTAAAACAGCAGGAATGGAATTTTTTTTTTTTGTTTTTGTTTTGGTTTTGGTTTTTCAAGACAGGGTTTCTCTGTGGTGTCCTGGCTGTCCTGGAACTCACTCTGTAGACCAGGCTGGCCTTGAACTCAGAAATCCTCCTGCCTTTGCCTCCCAAGTGCTGGGATTACAGGTGTGCGCCACCACACCTGGCTTCAGGAATGGAATTTCTGAAGTCCCAAATCCTGGAGACTACAGTCTTGAGAGGCTCCAGGGGACTCCTTCCTGCCTCCTCCAGATCTGGGACTTGGGCGGCCTTTGGTTCAGGTCTCATCCCAGCAGTCTCTATGTCTGTGTGTTCTGCATTGTGGCCTTATTTGACACAGGGTCTTGATGAGTAGCCCTGCTGTCCTGAACTGCTAGACCCTCCTGCCTTAGCATGTCCAGTGTGGGTCAGGCTTGGGAAGCCATTTGCCCTGTGTGTTTGAGGTCCTGGGTCAACTGCTGTAATCACAGGAGTGTGCCACCATGCAAGCCGGCCTTGTGCCTTCTAAGAGTGCCAGACACTGATTGCACTTAGGGTTCGCTCTACCTTCCTCTGACACCTTCTGAACCCCTGGCTTCTGTCTCTTCCCAAGTAACTTCACACTCCAGTGGATATGGATCCCAGGGAGCAGCCCAACCAAGTGCCAGCCTGACGGATGGCACCATGCTGCTTGCTCACCCTGAGAGTTCTGGCTGGAAGTTATTATACACCCCTGCCTTCCCCTGAAGCCTTGTGGCCCTTGGGCATCCTGGGATGTGCCTCTCAGCAGTGTCTGAGCCAACTAGTAACCTACAGTTCTCCTGGTCTTCCCTGTTAGACTTTAGCTGGAGTCCAGTCAACCTGTGACACATCCTAGGGCCACCTATACTTTTTTTTTCTTCGCAATGTGTTTGGAATGGAAAGCAGGACCTTCTGAATTGGAGGCAAGTGCTGTAGCCCTAGGCCACACCCCACAGTTCCTCACTGTGGGGCTCTAGGTAGGGCTCCATCCCTGAGCCACACCCCCAGCCCATCACTACTTGAGGGAGGGAATTCCTCCTGTGAGCTCCTCCTAAGGACACTGGACCATCCACCTAGAGGCTGAGCTGTGAGATGCTGTTAACTCCCAGCTGGCCTTTGCAATGGGACCAGCTTACATCTGTGGGTCTCTCCGGGTCAGGGCTATAGGAGGAGGCGCCTACAGCTCTGATATCTGCAACGGTCAGATCAGCTGCTTTCAGTCATTCATCAGCACATTTTGGATTCTGCTTCCAAATAGTAATTAGGTGATGGGTGTGGTGGATCATGCCTGCCTATGATCCTAGCCCCTCTAGAAGTAGAGGCAGGAGATGGGCTGTTCCAGGCCAGCCTGGTCTACATAGTCAGACTCTGTCTGCGGGGTGGGAAGAAGGTACAAAGACAAATAGAAAAAGAAACTGAGGGCCACAGAGAGGAACCTCTGGTTGTGGAGGAGCCCCCACCTCTCAGCACATCCTGCCCTAACGCCAGCTTTCTCCTTTTAGCTGGGGAATGATTTCACCCACTAAACACGTGGCTTCAAATTATGGCCTCATGTACCACACGAGTCGGCTGCCCTGCTCTTCAACTTTTTTTATTTTTCCATTTCCTTTTTTATGCCCACGAGTACTGTTTCTATACCTGGTACCAGCGGGAGCACAGCCTAGTCCTTAGGTAATAGATACAGTATCTATCCATGGTGATCCGGGCACTAAATGGCAGCAGAGCAGGACCTCATGCTTTGCCATAAAATGGTCAAGGTACCCTGGACTCACACCAAAATTGGGCAACTATCCTGACAAGGTGATATCCTATGCCATCCTAGCTCCGATGCTTGATATCCAAAAGGCTTTAAGCAAAATGGAACTAGGGTTCCAATGAGTATGGTTCATTTAATTTAATATTTAAATTTATAGAATGTAAGGAAGCTTCACTGGGCAGAGCAACATAAAGGTATAAGAATGGGAAGATCTGCCGGGCATTGGTGGTGCACGCCTTTAATCCCAGCACTTGGGAGGCAGAGGCAGGCGGATTTCTGAGTTTGAGGCCAGCCTGGTCTACAGAGTGAGTTCCAGGACAGCCAGAGCTACACAGAGAAACCCTGTCTCGAAAAACCAAAAAAAAAAAAAAAAAAAAAAAAAAAAAGAATGGGAAGATCTGGAGAGAGAGTAGAATGTGTGCGTATGCAGTAGATATCTAAGTCATGTGTGGGGAATAAATGGACTGACAGAATGAAAATCTACAGTTGGACAATTCAGTGTGTTTAAAGAAAACATTCAATAAGCAAAAGAATATCTTGAAGCTATAGTTTGTAATTTATTCTTGTTATTTATATGAAGCCCCAACACAAAGACTGATTAGCCCCTTAGAACTAAACATGTTCCAGAAGCTCGTGGACCACGGAAAGTCTGCTGCTGTGTCACTGCTCCCCTTCCTAACCCAGAACAGCATAAAACTAGGAAAGAAGGGTGGGGGGCTGTGGCGGGAAAACTCAGTTGGTAAAACTCTTGCCCTGAAAACCTGAGTGCAGCAGTGGGGAGCAGGGGATCCCCAACGCTCACGTGCCTGCAAGTCTGAGAGTCACTGTGCTCCAGGAGAGTAAATCAAACACACCAGGGATTTGGGCGAGTGACCATGTATCCAAAACTGAGGGACCATGTGGTGGAACCCCCAGGGAGGCCGGATGGCCTGAGGTCAGTCCCCAGAACCCACAATGTGGCCGAAGACAACTGTCAGGCGGCGAGAGTCCTCTGAGCACCACACACTGAGCTCCACACGTGTGGGACACAGGGAGGTGAGAGGAAGACAATGTCAGCCCCTGTCCTTCACGTGTGTCTCAGTGCGCACTCCACGTGTCCACATGGTAAGTACGGGAGTACAGGGTCAGAGGTCCAGTCCAAAATGTCTTTGTTTGATCCATTGACAAACATGGGTCATATTGATCTAAGATTTCTTAGTGATTTTTTGCATTAAAGTTGACGATTTGTCTTATGATAAATCTTCCAGTGTTGTATGCTAGTATTAATGGCATATATAGTGAGACAAATCCAGACAGGTGGCTTGGCGGTTACCAGCTCTAGTTTGTCTCTAGAGCACTCAGTTCTGATTGCTAGCACCCACATGGCAGCTCACAACTGGGGGAAGCTCCAGTTCCAGGGACCAAGCACTCGGTTCTATCCCACGTGGTGCATGGAAAATGCACATCGGCAAAACACCCGTGTGTGTGTGTGTGTGTGTGTGTGTGTGTGTGAGTGTGTGGTGTGTGTGTGTGTGTGTGTTGCTGTGGGTGTCTACAAAATTTAAGTGTAAACATACAAATAAAATGATATAGCTTGATTAAGGCCTAGGAGCTGCTGTTCCAGGGTGTGCAGATCTCATATGCCTAAGAGCACTAAGCAAGTAGACAACGCAGGGCTCCCCAAAGAAAATGAACGTGAGCACGCCACCTCTCCTCCATTAGGATGGAGCCCTGGAAGTTGATTTTTCTCCCTGCTGTGCTCTGAGCATTCCTGACAGGTCCCATCCCCTCTGCCCAACCTCTTCACTGATTCCAAACCCCATTTCCTGTGCCTCCTATCAGATTCATCCACATGATGTTGACTGGAGTGGATTAATCTCTCCATTGTATCCAGGACACCCACACTGGCTGCTCCTTGTAAGGGACCTGTGGGGTCATACCTGATCAAGTAGGGGGGAAATTTCTTCTTTTTCTGATGATGCATGCATTTACAGCCCAGACATAAATGCCACAGGCGGGTGTACCAGTGTCCCCATCTGGGCACCTTTATTCTCTGGGCATCCTAATAGAGATTGTCACCCATTATTGGGGCCTAGGGCCACCCAGGGCCTTCTTTCTGCCTCTTCCTGCCCTTTAGCTCCCAAATTCTACAATAAGAGTTTGCAACAACAAACAAACAAGTAAACAAACAAAAAACAAAAAACAGTTGTCTTAGTTTGGGTTTCACTGCTGTGAACAGACACCATGACCAATGCAAGTTTTATAAAAGACAACATTTAATTGGGGTTGGCTTACAGGCTCAGAGGTTCAGTCCATTGTCATCAAGGCAGAAACATGGCAGCATCCAGGCAGATATGGTACAGGAGGAGCTGAGAGTTCTATCTCTTCATCTGAAGGTGGCTAGTGGAAGATTGACTTCCAGGCAACTAGGGTGAGGGTTTTAAGCCCACACCCACAGTGACACACCTACTCCAACAAGGCCACACCTCCTAATAGTGCCACTCCCTGGGAAAAGCATATACAAACCATAACATTCCACTCCCTGGCCCCCATAGGCTTGTTCAAACAAGAGTCTATGGGGGACATACTTAAACATAGCATAATGTAAAATACATTTAGTCCCACTTCAAATGTCCCTGTAGTTTATGGCAGTCTCAACAGTGTTAAAAGTCCAAAGTTCAAGATCTCTTCTGAGATTCACTCAATCACTTAAATGTAATCCTTCAAGCAAGACAGGAAACCAGCTGGGCAAAGTCCAAACTCTGCATCTCCATGTCTGATGGCAAAGGTCAGATATCCAACTCCTTTTTCATCTTTGTTGACTGCAACAAGGTTCTTTCTCCTGACTTGTTCCACTCCCTATTAGCAGCTTTCCTTGGCAGGCATCCTGTGGCTCTGGCATCTTTAACATCTTGGGTACCCCAAGTCAATTTCAGCTTCACAGCTTCTTGTTCCAGTGTCTGAGATCCACACATGATCTTTTGTGTATTTCCAAAGAGCTGGTGTCACTTCTCCAGCTCTGCCCTCTGTAGCACTCTAAGTTTAGATTGATCCACTCCACTGCTGCTGCTATTCTTGGTGGTCATCCCATGGTACTGGCATCTCCAATATGCTAGGGTCTTCCACTGCAACTATACTTCACCAAAGCCTCTCATAGGCTCTCTTCATGGTACCAAGCCTCAACTCCTTTGCATGACCCCTTCAGTCCTGGGCTGTCAATTACAACTGAGGGTACACTTTCACCAATGGCCTTCCATGGTCTCTCACAGTACCAAGCCTCAGCTTGTCTTCATGATGCCTTCATGCCTTCAAAACCAGTACCACCTGGATGATTCTTACACGTTACCAAGTATAGCTGCAGCATGAGGAACACTTGGCTATCTCTGGAATACAGCTTCTTTGTGCTCTCAGAAAACACTTCCTATATTTCACCTCAGTGATGCTGGTCTTTTCTTAATCACCACTAATTTCTTAGCTCCAGCTAACCAGCATCAATTGTTTCAGTAGTCTCCTTCTCTTGAATATAAAGCCAGAGATACATGGCTGAAGCTGCTGAGTTCTGCTGCTTGCAGGAGCTGGAACATTGCCCCCCTTGTTCTATTACATTATCACTAGCTTCCTTTTTCCCAGTTCCTTCACTGCCTAAGTTGGCTGTCCTGAATCTTGCTCCTTAGACTGACCTTGTACTCAAGAGATCTGCATGCCTGTCTCCTAAGCACTGGGATTAAAGGTGTGGTCCACCAAGCCTGGATTAAAGTTTTTCTTCACCTAGAATTTGCTCTGTTCTAGGCTGGCCTAGAACTCAGATATCTGCTTATCTTTGCCTCCTGGGATTAAAGGCTTGTACTACCAAGCCTGGACCTAAATTTAGCTGGGTGGAATCTTGTCCCAAGGTCACCACTCCCTTAATTCAATATCCTAGAATTCAGCTCCATTTCATTTCCTGGAGTCCCTTTAATACTATATATTTTGTACTTTTCCTTTTTCATCTTGCTATGTTTGTTCAAACTTCTCTTTATCAGACTTAACCAGAGAACAAAGTCTTTGTTGGGCTTCTTTGAGACTTCCTTTGCAGATGCAATTAATATAAATCTCTTTACCTTAGTCCTGGGCAGTCTCTTCAGACAATGGCAAAAGGCAGCCATGTTCTTCACCAAAACATCACAAAAACAGTCTCTCAGCCACATATTAAAGTTCTTCTCCACTGAAACCTCTTGGGCCGTCAGGCCTACACAGTTTAAATGTCCCTCAGCACCACTGTCTTCCATATTCCTACTAGTCTGGCCCATTAAGCCCCACACAAAGCATTCCGTGGCTTTCCAAATCCAAAGTCCCAAAATCCACATTCTTCCGAACAAAAGCATGGTCAGGCCTATCACAGCAATACCCCACTCCTGGTACCAACTTCTGTCTTAGTTTGGGTTTCACTGCTGTGAACAGACACCATGACCAATGCAAGTTTTATAAAAGACAACATTTAATTGGGGGTGGCTTACAGGCTCAGAGGTTCAGTCCATTGTCATCAAGGCAGAAACATGGCAGCATCCAGACAGATATGGTACAGGAGGAGCTGAGAGTTCTATCTCTTCATCTGAAGGTGGCTAGTGGAAGACTGACTTCCAGGCAACTAGGGTGAGGGTTTTAAGCCCACACCCACAGTGACACACCTACTCCAACAAGGCCACACCTCCTAATAGTGCCACTCCCTGGGAAAAGCATATACAAACCATAACAACAGTAAAAACGTCTTGCCAGTGAACCACAGGACAGCTGGGCTACTAGTACCACCACAGTGACAGGCTGTGAGCACACAATGGTGTTGTGCTTATGCTCTATGCAAGCCCACTCTATGCTCACTGCCAGACTGCAGTGGCAGGAGCCCGCCCTCCTCAGGGCCTGGGCAAAGCAATATAAACATTGACTCTGCAGTGGATCTACCTGCATGGCCTTCAAAGGGAATACTGAGGGCAGTCAGGTGATGGTGCAGATCCTTTGCAGCCCTGCAGGCCTGGCAATAAGTGGCCCCAAGACTGGCCTGATGGACAGAGAAAAAAAAATCATCCTGCATTGGCAAACCCAGACCCAATACCACAAATATTTTATGTGTTCCCTTTTAAGGATGTTTGTGCTTAAGGATCTGAAATGAGAACTACAATCTGAATAACCACCTGGGATTGCTATCTTGAAGGAAACCATTGGAGACAATGGAGGAGTTGGAGGGCAGACTGGAGGAGCTGATGGGGGGCGGGTCACCCCCATGGGAAGAATATTGGCCAACCAGATGCCCCGGGGCTCCCAGGGACTAAGCCATCAACCGAGAGATACATGTGTTTCCAGCCATGAGTGGCAGACGAATGCCTTGTTTTGGGTATCAGTGGGAGGAGAGGTCCTTGGTCCTGTGAAGGCTCAATAGAGGCCCCAGTAGGGGGAAACCAAGGGGGTGTAGGTGGGAGTGGGTTGGGTGGAGGAGCATATTCTTGGAGGAGGGGGTGGGGGAGGGGGTGGGGTTTTGGGGGAGGGGTAAACCGGGAAGGAGTATAACCCTTGAAGTGTAAATGAAGAATATATATTTTATAAAAAAGAAAGAGCCCGGCAGTGGTGTAGCACGCCTTAAATCCCAGCGCTTGGGAGGGAGAGGCAGGCAGATTTCTGAGTTCGAGGCCAGCCTAGTTTACAAAGTGAGTTCCAGGACAGCCAGAGCTACACAGAGAAACCCTGTGTCGAACCCCCACACACACAAAAAAAAGAAAAAGAAAGAAAGAAAGGAAGGAAGGAAGGAAGGAAGAAGGAAGGAAGAAGGAAGGAAGGAAGGAAGGAAGGAAGGAAGGAAGGAAGAAACCAGTGGAGAGAAGAGTATCTCCCAAGGAAGAGGAAGTAGTGTATAGTGTTATAAAGAGATAAAGAAAAGCTAGGAGTGGCCGGGCAGTGGTGGCGCACGCCTTTAATCCCAGCACTTGGGAGGCAGAGGCAGGCGAATTTCTGAGTTTGAGGCCAGCCTGGTCTACAGAGTGAGTTCCAGGATAGCCAGGGCTATACAGAGAAACCCTGTCTCAGGAAAAAAAAGAAAGAAAGAAAGAAAGAAAGAAAGAAAGAAAGAAAGAAAGAAAGGAAGGAAGGAAGGAAGGAAGGAAGGAAGAAAGGAAGAAAGGAAGAAAGGAAGAAAGGAAGAAAATAAAAAAAGAAAAGCTAGGAGTGAGGCAGAGGCACAGGGTCCACCCTTCCACCTCCCTCACTGCTTTCAGGCCCCATTGCCTGCCCCTCCTTTCATATTCATCAACATGCTGTTGACTGCAGTTGATGAGACTCTCCATTGTATCCAGATCGCCCATCCAGATCTCAGCTTCCTTTGCAAGCACCACAGCCCTAGCATGCAGGCCTAGGTAAAAGGAAATAAGGGGAGGGACAGCAAACAGTAAAGGACCTTTAAAAAACTATATGGATTTGGGATGTAAACAAAGAATATAAAAATTTTAAAAAAGCCGGGAAGTTGGTGGCGCACGCCTTTAATCCCAGCACTTGGGAGGCAGAAGCAGGTGGATTTCTGAATTCGAGGCCAGCCTGGTCTACAGAGTGAGTTCCAGGACAGCCAGGACTACACAGAGAAACCCTGTCTCAAAAAAACAAAATCAAAAACAAACAAACGAACCAAAAAAAAAACCTATATAGAATTCGGCTACTCTAGAAGCTTCCTATGGAATCTATAAGGAGCCAAAAACTGAGGAGACAAGGCTCCAACTAGATACCTTGTGCCACCAAGTGACACCTTCAGTAACAGGAATGGGGTACAACCTGTTGGACCAAAGGGTCCTATAGCAAACCTCAACTCTCACAGGCTAGTGCCAACACTAATGGTTTGTCCACACAATCTGATGTTAAGGACTCGTTTCTGAAGGTAACCTTTCTGTCATCACAGTGCGAGCCCTCCATGAAGCCCTCCCGTCAGACATGAATATTGCAGAACCTGAAGGGACCCCTCTATCGTGGCCTTCATCTCCCTGGGAAAATCACTGGCTCATAAACTTACTAGTTGTAGGAAATGAAAGACCAGAGGGTGGGCATGGCTGTACATCAGACATGCTCTGGGCCTGAGATGGAGAGCAGAGGAGAAAAACAAATCGCAGGGCAATAACCTGCTCTCCTGCTTGCCTATTTCCTGGTTGCTGAGCATCCTGGGTCTGGCAAGTTCTAGGGCAGTGGGAGGAGTTATCGAGGTGGGGCTAGGAAGGACCCATAGGGAAGCTGACATTTGAAGACTGTGAGTTATCCATGGGTCTTAGAGAACAGCATCTCCTGCAGAGGAAAAGCCAGTGCACACCCCTGAGAACAGACTAGGCCAAAGGCAGCTGGAGGGGAGGAAGAGGATGGGATAGGGACACTGGAGGCAGAGGTGGTCATAAAGACTAAGCTGACAGGAGGACACTGTAGAGCCATGCACAGCAAACCAGTGTGAGGCGAGTGGGGTCTTTGGTGGAATCTTCTCTGGCTGTTGGAGACAGAGTGCGGGTGCGATGGCCAGTTACTCCAGTCAAATAGACAGCTCCCGAATTAGCAACATAAAACACGGAGGGATAGACTCACGAATTCTGAGGGTCAGGAACTGGACTAGGTCCAGCCAGATCCTTGAGATCGAGGTCCTGGTGCCAGCCGGGCCTAGGGTGTCTTCTTGTGGCAGCTGAAGGACACGTACCTTCTCCTCACACAGGACAGCTCTCTTCTGGGCCACGGGCTCTGATCCCAGATAAGCCAGGGCAGAGCGACATCTTCCCATAGCTATGCCCCTTCACTGTGCTTCTGATCCCAGACCTTCTAGGGGACACATTGAAGGCAGTTTTGACAAAATCCCTTCTTCCTCAGGGGATGCCTACTTCGGGAAGGGTAATGCACCAAGCGCCCTTCTTGCCCTGAACCAGGTTCCCCTCCTGAGGGGCAGGCCTTTACAGGTCTATAAGGCCTCTGTTTCTATTTTCCCACACTACCTTCTCAGACTGACATAGCAAAGCATCTGCCACTGCTTGGGATGAGCTGGTAAGCAGACTCTCTGCCCCACCTTGTGTTCTCATTCTAGAAACTCCCAGAAGGTTCCTTGAAGGACCCCTGGGGAAGAAGTAAAGGAGGAGGCATCCAGGTGGAAGCTCAGGCGCACAGGCAGGGGGATCCTGATGAGCAGGGAGGTGGCAGGCCTGTCTTGTCCTCTCAGTCATGGCTCTGGGTTGGTGGGGTGTCAATACAGAGTGGGCACTCTCCCCTAAATAGTGTCATGGAGGGGCAGAAAACATTTCCTGAGCAGACTGAGATGGGCTTGGGGTGCGGAGGAGAATGTGTGTGCTCAGCAAGCTCCCCTGATGGAGAGTGGATTCAGGTGGCTGGGAACAGATCAGGCTGAGGCCATTTTGCCATGTGGCCAGAGATTCCTCCTAGCAGTCCTGGATAGCAACACCCCAAAGGACTCCATAGAAGTGAGGGCGCCCTGCTGAACCCACTAGGATGGGACTCAGTGCCCCCCCCAGGACACAAACAAATGGTGATGCATGAATATCTCCCCCAGCCATTCTGCTAGGGCTTCTTCTTTTTTTTTTTTTTTAAGGATTTACTTATTGTATGTATATAAGTACACTGTAGCTGTGTAGCTGTCTTCAGACACTCCAGAAGAGGGAGTCAGATCCTGTTACAGATGGTTGTGAGATACCATGTGGTTGCTGGGATTTGAACTCAGGGCCTCTGGAAGAGTAGTCAGTGCTCTTAACCACTGAGCCATCTCTCCAGCCCCCTGAGCTAACAGATGGCCAAGGAGTGGGTAAGTGCTTGGAGTCCTTCCTCCCTACAACTGTTCTAGGGAAGACACAGAAGGAGGGCTCAGGGTCCTGAGACTGTCATCCAGATGACTCTGTCAACACTTATATGCGTGTCACTACAGTGCCATAGTGTAACATTGAGCAAGTGGCCTAACTTGTCACCTGATTTCCATGGCACACATGTCTGAGGCAACTCAGCAGGGACTCAGGGTAGACACCGGGTGGCCCAGGGCCTGGCTGACAGTCAGGGCTACTAGGAATCCTGGTTGGGGTTGGAAGGGGTGAGCACAGAGGGAGGCTATGGTTGGAAAGGGGTGGTGAGAGGAACTGGCACAGAGCAGGGCAGGAAGGGGCTGGGACTGGGGGCGGGGCGGGGTGGAGAGGGGCTGGTGCAGAGGCAGAGATCTAGTCTTAGCCAGGGGTGGGGCCAAGTACCTTCACAATTAATAGGATGCTGGGGTAGAAGAAGGTTGACATTGAGGCCAGCCTGGGCTACCTGGTAAGACTGTCTCAATTTTAAAAGGAAAAAGAAAAAGAAAAACATCAAAAGTGGCATTTGCCTTGCAAGCCTCAGTTCAATTCCCAGAACCCTGCTGAAAAAAAAAAAAATGCTCTTCTGGGGCTGGAGATACGTGAACATTCAGTGATTATAACTGCTCTTCCAGAGGTCCTGAGTTCAATTTCCAGCAACCACATGGTGGCTCACAGTGGGATCAGAAGCTCTCTTCTGGTGTGTCTGAAGACAACAACAGTGTACTTCAAGCATAAAATAAATAAAATCTTTAAAAAATGAAAGAAAGAAAGAGAGAGAGAGAGAGAGAGAGAGAGAGAGAGAGAGAGAGAGAGAGAAAGAAAGAAAGAAAGAGAGAGAGAGAGAGAGAGAGAGAGAGAGAGAGAGAAAGAAAGAAAGAAAGAAAGAAAGAAAGAAAGAAAGAAAGAAATCCCAACACTGAGGGGGATGGGGGAGAAAGGAAGATGCTTGGGCTTGCTGGTCCCCCCAGAGTCAGCAAAGACCCTATATCCGTGCACGCGTGGGCAGAGGGGTGGGGACCGGGAAGGAGCCTTCAGGGGACTCGCGCTGTTGACTAGGGGCTGAGCCTTCCCTGCACTGGCGCGTTTCCCAGGCTGCAGTGTAGCCTCCCCGGGTCTTAGCTGCAGTCTCTGAGCTTTGGCTTCCTCTCTGAGCTCACCCCTAGCCCAGATTTGCAAGGAGGGTCGCGTGTGGGAATGTGGGTGAGACACACCCACAGTTGACAGCTGTGTGAGGCTCCACATCTCCCCGGTTCCCACGTGAGAAGGACAGAGCCCAGGCTGGGGGCTGGGTAACCTTCAGGAGGGTTCCAGGTGGCTTTGATGCCAGGCAAGAAGATGGCCAATCAGAAGGGGAGCTGGCGGGTGGGGGCGTGGCTGAGTGGAGACGTGGCTGAGTGGAGAACTTCTGAGTGTGTGCAGACACCCCAATCCCACCTTATTCCCCCACCCATAAAAAAAAAAATGAAAACAAAAACAAAAAACCACATTAAACACTGGGAGGTTCCTGCACGGCAGGTGGGACATGCACGTGACTGGGCAGAGCCTGGCGTGCAGCTTGGGCTCAGACCAGGGTCACCCAGATCATAGTTTGTCTTATCAGAGCATCTTGGGAGAGCAAATCTGCTCGCCCCCTCACCACTCAGAGCCCAAGAAGGGGAGAGGTGACCCCTCCCTCCAACTGAAGCCACACCTCCTAATGTGTCCATCATTTCTCAGCACTTTAGCTGAGAGTGATTGCTGGACTCAACCCATTGGTGATGACCAAATTCTCAAGAACAGAGGCCTCCCAGAATGTTTGTTGTTGTTGTTTAATATGTGAGTACACTGTTGCTGTCTTCAGACACACCAGAAGAGGGCATCCCATTACAGATGGTTGTGAACTACCGTGTAGTTGCTGGGAATTGAACTCAGGACCTATGGAAAAGCAGTCAGCATTCTTAACCTCTGAGCCATCTCTCCAGCTCCCAGAAGTTTTCAATATGGGAGCCCAGGCTAGCCTCTGAAGTGCTGGGATCCGAGCAGGAAGTGCTATAGCAGTCAGTAGTTGGCTCTGCAGGGCTTATGCCTTGGGAGAACATCCCACACCCGACCCGTTCCACTCAAGGCTCTAGGTCACAGTATTCACTGTGATGAACATAAAGTACTGGGGTGGATTATTGCAATCACTGGCTGTAGCTCATCACTGAAGGTCAGGACAGGAGCTCACACAGGGCTGTGGGATGTCTTTGAAGGGTGTGACCAGAGTCACCAGCACCCCAAGGACTTGGGGACACAGTGGTGCTCAAAGTACTTGTGAGGAATGAAATGACTCAGTGGAAGGCTTGCACAGGGGCCTCAGTTTCCCCATGGATTTCCTGTGGAGGGGGGAGAGGAGTGAAGGTCACACAAGGGATCAATGGCTGTGGGCACAGCCAGCCTCTATCCAAGCCCCAGAGTGCAGCTCTAGTCTATTCTTGTCTGACTCAGTTCCCTGGTGCTGGTCACACACCCAAGCCTTAGGTTTTGGGGACTCGCTGTCAGGAGATAGTGCTTGCTGTGTGCTTCTGGGCAAGTGTCTGTCCCTCCGAACTTATTCTAGGATTGTAGAGGCCAGAAAGTCCTGGGCTACATTAGGGAAACTGTCTTAGGCTAAAATATTTTTCAGAGACCTCCATTGGTGTTTTAACTTCTTTCCAAATCACACGGGTTTTTTTTTTTTATTTTGGTTTTTCGAGACAGGGTTTCTCTGTTTAGTCCTGACTGTCCTGGAACTCACTCTGTAGACCAGGCTGGCCTCGAACTCAGAAATCCGCCTGCCTCTGCCTCCCAAGTGCTGGGATTAAAGGCGTGCGCCACCACCGCCCGGCTAATCACACGGGTTTTAAAAAACAATACCCCAAGAACACAGGGCTGAGAGACACCTTGTAGTACTTGATATTTACACACCAAAGCTGAGCATGGTGGCACACACTGTCACCCCAGTACCCAGAAAAGGAGGCAGGAAGGTCAAAAATTTGAGGTCAACCTCTGCTACATAGTGAATTTTGAGGCCAGCCTGGGCTACATGAAACCATGTCTAAAAGCAAACTTTAATCTGTTGATCCTAAAGAGGTTATAAAAAATATTTGAGTTTCCCTTTCTGAGGGTGAGGCTTCACCTGTCTCCAAGCCTCAGTTTCCCCTCATGGACACACTGACGCAGCTTCATGGTTCCTGAGGTGGGAACAGACAGTGATGCCCAGGGGAACCACGCCCTCCTAGGCTGGCTCTGGAACTATGAAGTCCATGCAGGTCACGAACCTCAGCACGTCTTTCTATAGTGATCATGGGACCCTGGGAGCTATGTGGAGCTGTGAGCGATGCCTGGGTGTCTTCCCAACTCTGCTCACCTGTACAGGAACAAGAAAGAGCCCAAGAGTGTGTGTGGAACACATGTATGTCCAGTGGTCATTCACAGAGCCTCAGACCACACAGAAACAGGCTTCTTCACTTTAATCTATCGTGTGTGTGTGTGTGTGTGTGTGTGTGTGTGTGTGTGTGTGTATGTGTGTGTGTGTGTGTGTGTGTGCAAAACCATGGTCCTCCAAGTCACACTGCTCTTGCCTGCGCCCCACAGTGGCCTACCCACCACAGATGCTGCTATGCCATTTCCCATGGGAGAAACAAGGACACTGGGATGTGGACAGGTAAGGTACCATCTGGAGACAACCCAGCTAAGAAAGGAGATCTAGGACGTGAGCCCAGACAGTTCAGTGTTATAAGGAAAGGCAGAGGAGAAGGACAGACAGAAGACACACAAAGAAAATTAGACAAAGATAGAGATGAGGAGACAGAGACAAAGAACAAGAAAGAAGGCAAGAGGAACTTTAAAGAGCAGGGACCAGGTCACAGGCCTGAGCCTGAGGAAGTGGGCCTTCCTGTGTGAGGACCCCTATCTGCCCTCCAGCTGCTCCCCAAAGTCCAGCCTGCTGCTAGACCTCCAGCCCGGCCTCGGGATGGTCTGAAGGCTGCTGCTCTCACCTCGTGGCCAGGTCTGGTTCTCCATGCCTGGAGCTCACAGGCACTGCTGCTTCCCCACCAAGGCTTTCCAGAAGCTCTGGAGCCTTACTCACACCCCACCTCTACTCCCCAAAAGACCTGGGCGTTGGCCCTGCCTCTGCTGCAGAGGGTATTGACATCTCAGACTTCCTGCCAGCACCTCCCTTTGACATCAAGCCTGAAGATCCTGCTGTGTCTGGAAGGGCAGGTCTTCAGTCCTGGTAAAGACATGACTGCAGGTTACCACATGGGCTCCACGCATGCTTTTCAAGAGGGAAGACAGTCATGAGGCAGGGTAGACTGCCTTTGTACCTACAGCACACACACACACACACACACACACACACACACACACACCCGTACACACATACAACATATACACACACAACTTACACATCATACATATCACATATACATACAATATACACATGTAACATACATGTCACACATACACCACACATATCACACATTACACAAGCAGAACTACCCACTTGGGGAAATCATTGCTTTAGCGACTAGGTATTCAACTTGTGCCCTCTGTGGGAGCTGCAGCCAGCTCAACCAGAGTACTAGAACCTGGAGCCCAGCTGTGCCCTGAGGGGGAGCCTACCCTTTGGGGGCTCCATCCTGGCCCTTGGTGCAGCCCAGCTTGATATGAGAGCCACCAAAATGGGATCAGGGCAGGCTGTCCCAGAGTGTGAAGCTCCCAGACGCTCAAGCCGGGAGGTCTGGGCCCCTAACCTTCCACCCAGGCAGTAGGTAACACTGGAACTGCTGGTCCGATGGACAGACGCAGATATTCAGACTGACGGATAGGAAGGACAGATAAACCTCAGGACCTGAGACAAGGCCTTAGTGCCCCTTTGTCTCAAAAGAGAGAGCAGGCAGATCTGGTGGCCCTTGGGAGATAGAGGCAGGCAGCTCTCTCTGAGTTCAAGGCCAGCATGGTCTATCTAGAGAGCTCCAGGCCAGCCAGGGCTACATGGTAAAGACCCAGTCTCAAAAACGTGGGAAATGCCAGAGAGCACTTAGAGGAAAAGCCCAGGCTGCCCTTGCGGAGGACCCAGGCTCAGCGGTAGGCATCAGCATGGTGGCTCACACACATCTGTAATCCAGTTGCAGGCTGGCCTCGAACTCAGAAATCTGCCTGCCTCTGCCTCCCAGTGCTGGGATTAAAGGTGTGTGCCACCATCGCCAGGCTGAACTATAATTCTGTAGAGACCTTGAAAACTTCCTGAGATTTTGAGGTGTCTGTCTGTCTGTCTTTTCCTGTTATGATAAAATTCCCTGATGAAAAACAACTTAAGAAAAGATGGGCTTATTATTTCATTTATATTCTTGGGGTGTTTTATTTGGTTTGCAACAGGGTTCTACATAGCTGTTGCTGTTCTGGAATTCACTATGTAGACTAGGCTGGCCTCAAACTCGTGGAGATGCATTTATCTGTGCCTTCTGAGTGCTGGAATTATAGGCGTGCATACCATGCTTAGCTCAGGTTAGCCACCAAATATAGGAAGTGCCTGTGGGTGACAGGTGATGGCTCTGCCACTCCCTGGGACAATTGTATGTGCTCACACTCAACCTCAACATAGGAACAGCAGCCAGCTAAGGTGGTCTCGGAGAGCTGCTTCAGTAGAGACTGCCCTGGGGAACGCCTTCGCCTAAGAGTCAGGACACTAAGAGTCCCCTTTCTTCTCTTGACCCTGGCTCCCAACTGGACAAGATCCTGCTCCCCTCAAGTCTGACACACGGAAGGGACCACAGCCTTGGACCTCTCTTCTGGCAGTTTTGCCCTGCAGGTGTACTGATGGCGTCCAGACACTGCCAACAGAGACAGAACCTGGGAACCCCATGCACATGCTCTTGCAGTCTACAAATGCTGTTAAATGGTAATCTTTAGAGATGTATGGGAATTGTGTGTGAACAGAACAGTGACCCGTCCAGGGAGCAGGCGGGCTCTGTGGGGACATACACAGGGAGCACTAGCACACCGAATCCTATACAGCAACTACCCTGTGAACACACACGGTAAGCAAAGCATGTTCAAAGCATGTGCTGAGCTGAGGTTCTGGGTAACTGTATGTGCTCCCGTGTGTATGTTCTCAGAATCCTTGGGATTCTGTCCCTAGGCTGTGCAGTCCCACCGATTCCTTCTTGGAATGCAGAGGGCTGGTTACACTTCATCAGCTGGGCCCAGGTTGTGGCTCGGGAGGAGTCTGTAATCGGCCACTCTGTGGGGGTACTGCCCTAGGGCACCCTATTCCTATCCCTGTCACCAGAGAGCCCAGATGGCTTGCACCACTTCCACTGACAGCCCCTACATTGTTATTACACCTGATTTCTGGGGGGACCTCGAACACGGGAGCTTAGGACATGCCTGTAAAATAGCTTTGGATCTTTTGCCGTGAAATAGGAGTAGAGACAGACTCTTGTCCACATTAGGAGAGATGTCATCAGTCAGCTGGGCAATGCTGAGCTGTGTAACAAACAGCTCCCACCCTCCCTTGAGCACATTTTGGTGCGCTTACATGCCACATGTCACCACGTTGCCTTTGCTCTCTGTGATGACTGCAGACCAGAAACTGAGGCCAACATACACAACCCACAGCCACCAAAGCAGGTTCACAGCCAAGCCAAATGTCCAGAGAACAATAAAGCATGGACTTCTGTCTGCATCACAGAGGGGCCCAAAGTGTCTGCAAACAGCTCTTATACCTCCTAGGGTCAGCATCTGGACCAGGGCTACTGCCTCTGTTCACATGAGATGATGCCAAATTGCAGAGAGAGGGTCAACAGAAGTCAGTGGAACCTGCACTTGGGAACCTGTCACAGACTCAAGGCTTGGGCTCCACACTCACAGATGGTAGCTATGACCCATAAGGCACTGGGCCTCTCTCTCTCAGAGGTGAGGCCTTGTTGGAGTAGGTATGCCACTGTGGGGGTGGCTTTGAGACCCTCTGCCTAGCTGCCTGGAAGAGACTCTGGCTGTCTTCAGATGGAGATGTAGAGCTCTCAGCTCCTTCTCCAGCACCCCGTGTGCCTGGATGCTGCCATGCTTCCTGCCAGGTGAAACTGGAGGCCAGACCCAGTCGACAACAATAGGTTTACAGGGATGTGATTCACTCATGTACTAAGTTCATTCTTTGAAAGTATACAATCAAGTAGTGCTTTCTTAGTATGTCATTAAAATTGTGCACACATTTTTTTTTTTTTGAGACAGGGTTTCTCTGCATAGTCCTGGCTGTCCTGGAACTCACTCTCTAGACCAGGCTGGCCTCAAACTCAGAAATCTCTGCCTCCCAAGTGCTGGGATTATAGACGTGTGCCACCACGCCCGGCTCTATTTGTTTTAAAAACATTTTTATCTTTGAGAAGAAACCCTGTGGCCATTAGAAGTTACTCTATTCCTCCACAGCCTACCCCCTATCAGCTTGTTAGGCACCAGCTCAGCACATCCCTCTTTGATGACAGAAGTGTTCCCTCCAAACATAGGAACTTGAATCAGGTTGTGTAGAGCAACAAAACAATAGCCTTCCCAATAGCCCATGAGAAGTGAGGGTTTCTGTGGGTCCCTTTGGTTATTGAGTAAGCAGGCTGTTACCCGCTCCAGCTTCTGCTTTATGTTTTCTATTCTGGTGTTTGTTGTTGTTGGTTTTTGAGGGTTTTTTTCCTTTGATTTTCAAACAAAGTGTGTGTGTGTGTGTGTGTGTGTGTGTGTGTGTGTGTGTAGCCTTAGATGTCCTGAACCTAGCTCTGTAGACCAGGCTGGCCTCAAAGTCATGGAGTCCTACCTGCCTCTGCCTCCTGAGTGCTGGCATTCAAGGTGTGTACCATCACCACCCAGCCCATTCTAGGTGTTTTTGAAATCATCTAATATAGAAACATCTCCTTTTTATGGTGTTTGGATTCTTTCACAGAGTTTAATGTGTGAAATGTTTATTTATGTTATAGGATAGTGCTGATGCCTCTTTTCATATCTAGCTACTAGTCCATTGTATTAATATGTCACAGTTTGTTTACCCATTGATCGTGCTGTGGTATTCGAGGCTTCTCCCTTTTGTCTTTTATAACTTCTGTGCACATGCAGGTGCTTGAGGCTGTGCAGTTTTATATCTACAGTTCCAACACTAATATAGCAGTTTCCTAGTTCTCAGTTCTTTTTTAGTCTCACATGTGCTCTAGCATTTGTAGTTGTTAGTGCTCTAGCACTGACCCACATGTTCAGCATATAAGTACATATACATACATTATTATACTATATGTTATATAAAATGATAAAGTTATAAAATATTTGTAAAATATATTTGTCAACTACAGCCCACTGTTCTACAAACTGAGCTATGGGACACAAAACAACTCGATAAAATACTCACAAACTAAATGCAGGAACACATCACAAACACCATCCATCATGGTCAAGTAGGTCTTATCCCAGGGATGCAGGGATGTTTTAGGTTACAAAACTCATGAAAGAAATCTGCCACTTAAACAAACTGAAAGAAAACAAAAACATCCGGGATTGAGGACAGAGTCGCCTCTGAGGGAACAGCTTCAGTTTCATGAAGTCTCCTTTATCAATTTTTATCTTAGAGCTTGAACCATTGGTATTCTGTTCAGGACATTGTCTCCTGTACTGATGAGTTCAAGTCTGTTCCCCACTTTCTCTTCTCCTAACTTAGTGCATCTCTCTTTACACTGAAGTCTTTGATCCAGCTAGAATTGAGTTTTGTGCAGTGTGATAGTATGGGTCTATTTGCCCCAGAAGTTCCAAGGGAAAGAGTCCGCATGGAGGGACCCATGGTGCTGGCCGCAGATGTGACAGAGAATGGCCTTGTTGGACAGCAGTGGGAGAAACGGCCCTTGGGCCTGAGGGGGTTTGACGCCCCAGTGTAGGGGAATGCCAGGGTGGGTAGATGGGATGGGTGGGTGGGGGAGCACCCTCATAGAGGCAGGGGGAGGGGAGATAGGACAGGGGGGTTCCGAAGGGGAGGCCTGGAAAGGGGACAGCATTGAAATGTAAATAAAGAAAATACCCAATAAAAAAATGTATTGGTCTATTTGCATTCTACATGCAGACATCCGGGTAGAGTAGTACCATTGTTGAAGATGATTTATTTTATTTTATTTTATTTTATTTTTTGCATTGTATGGTTTTGTATTCTTCGCCAAATACCAAGTGTCTGTAGGTGTGTGAGTTTATTTCGGGGTCTTTGATTCAATTCCAGTGATTAGCCTGTCTGTTCCTATATCAATGTCATGTAGTTTGTATTACCATTGCCCTGTAGTACAGCTTGAGGTCAGGGATAGTGATTCCTCCCCAACTTCTTGTATTGCCTGGGATTGTTTTAGCTATTCTGGGATTTTGGTTTTCCATAGGAAGTTGAGAATTTCTCTTTTGAGATCTGTAAAGAACTGTGTTGGAGTTTTTATGGGAATTGCATTTAATCTGCAGATTGCTTTTGGTGAGGTCGCCGTCGTTTTCACTGTTAATCCTACGGAGTCCTGAGCATGGGAGATCTTTCCATCTTCTAACATCTTACCCACTCTCTTTCTTCAGAAACTCCAAGTTCTTGTTATACAGGCCTTTCACTTGTTTGGTTAGAGCTATACCAAGATAATATATATTCCTTCTGGCTATTGTAAAGGGTGTTGTTTCCCTGATTTCTTTCTCGGCCAGTTTATCATTTATATAAGGGTGGGCTACTTGTTTCTTTGAGTTAATTTTGTATCCCTCCACGTCACTGAAGCTGTTTATCAGCTGTAGGAGTTCTCTGGTAGAATGTCTGGATCACTTATGTATGCTATCAGATCAACCACAAATAGTGACACTTAGCTCTTCTTTTCCACTCTGTATCCCTTTGGTCCCCTTGAGTTGTCTTATTGGTCTTTCAAGAAGTTCAAGTGCTATCTTGAGTAGGAAGTGACAGTGGAGGGAGCCTTGCTTCAGTGGGGGTGCTTTGCTTGTCTCCACCTAGCTCGAGGTTGGCGCTCTGACTTGAGGTTGGCTCTCTCGACTGCTTTATGTTACTTTGATTACATTTAGGTATGTGCCTTGTGTTCCTAATCTCTCTAACACTTTGAACATGAAGGGGTTTTGGGTTTTGTCAGAGGATTTTTCAGAATCTAATGAGATGATCATGTGATTTTCTTTCTTTCATTTTGTTTATATGGTGGATTACATGGATGCATTTTCATATATTGCTGGAGTCCAGGACCTGCTGGAGGCAGGGATATCTGGAAGTCTTTGAGTAAGAAAACACAGGCAACAGGTACAGGCTGATGGGCGGGGCTGGAGGCCTGAGGCCGCACTTGCTCTGAGCACTCTCTTCCAGGCTGGAGCTAGCACTTACCCTGCTCACACTCTCCCCCCACCCTGGGCGGCAGGCTGCACCCTCCTTCCCTCCCTCACCCTCCTTCCCTCCCTCATGCATGCACTCACATGCTGTGCACTCTCTTCTTGCCTTAGACTTGCCCCAGTATTTTATTGTTCCTCGAAAGGCAGGTAGGAAAAGAGACATTGTATAATCATTACCAGATCAAAATCAAAAGAATGGGTGCATTCTTGCAATTGTTCCCCAGAGTTCAAGCTTCCCATTCCCAGGCCTGTGGCCAAAATAAAAATGGAAACCTTGTCATTATTCAAACTTTAAGTTTTGACTTGTTATCCTTCAGAGCTCAGAGCTCCGAGGTCAGCCACATGCAGTTTCCTGTGGAGCTCTACTAATACACGGCATGGGCAAATGTGCCGCTGGTGGTTAGAATCAGATTCATCCCTAACTCCGCGGTCCCGCTAGCTTCTGCTTCTACACATTGTCCGCAATGACTCGATAGCTTTGTCCTTTCCGAATTAAAGTATCCCGTGTTGTGTTCCCTTAATCCATTTTCTCTTATCCTATGATTGCGTCTCTCATATTAGTGATTTTTCATAATTCCAGTAAATTTCTTCACTTTCTGGCAATGGGCCTGGTATGACTCTAGCAGTACATGGCTCTGTTTCATTTTCTAATATTTGTATATTTGTAGACATGAATTCTTCAAACTCTCTGCGCGTCAAACTTTAATGCAAACTGCCGTTGTGCAATGTCGCATTGTTCCGGCAGTGAGACGCCGGGGCCGTCAGGACTATGCCGTGCTGGCCCCTGTGCCTCAAGTTTTGATTATTTAAGAATCATTATATCAAGGAACACCTAGTTTCATAGAATTCACGAGAGCAGGAGAAAGAAATAGGAAAATCAAATATAATAGAATAATTATGCACACAAAGGCCAACTGAAATGAAACCTATACAGCTGTTGCCCAGGACTAAGGTTACAAGAAATGGGAACAATTTCTTTTTTACAAATGAGCAACCTTCTGAGATGTCACATCCAGGCCTGCTGGGATGATTTCTTATTTCTCATGGCACGACCATGGAGGGATGTGTCTTCCGCCTCTCAGGGTCCTAGACACCATCCATGGCATGGTGTGCTGCCCCAGCATTATTCTGAACCATCCCTGCATCCTGCACGAAGCTTACTTGACATGTTGAATGATCACTTTGATGTGTTCCTGGATTCAGTTTGTGAGAATTTTATTATTTTTGCATCGATATTCATAAGGAAATTGGTCTGGAGTTTTCTTTCTTTGTTGGGTCTTGGTGTGTTTTAGGTATCAGAGTAATTGTGGCCTCATAGAACAAATTGGGTAGTGTTCCTTCTGTTTCTATTTTGTGGAAAAGTTTGAATAGTATTGGTATTAGGTCTTCTTTGAAGGTCTGATAGAACTCTGCACAAAACCCATCCAGTCCTGGGCTTTTTTTTATTTTTATTTTTATTTTATTTATTTATTTATTTATTTATTTATTTATTGGCTGGGAGACTATTAATCACTGCTTCTACTTCATTAGCAGTTATGTGACTGTTTAGATTGTTTATCTGATCCTGATTTAGCTTTGATACCTGGCATCTGTCTAGAAAATTGTCCGTTTAATTCAGATTTTCCAATCTCCCTCTATTATTGTGTGAGGTGCAATGTGTGCTTTGAGCTTTAGTGTTGTGTTCCGTAGCTGTCTGCAGCTACTGCAGACTGGTTCCTGCAAGAGAAACTTATGGGATGGATGGGGGAGCAGCAAAAAAGAATTGGGTCAAGAAGACATTGCCTTTCAAGACCGAAGCTTTAATAAGAGTTAGGCGATATATAGTCTGGAGGATTCCCTCCCCCCAGGCTTGAGTCTCCAGGTCTTTGCTGGCTCCATTCTCAGCAGGTCATCTGCTGAGATCAGGGAACTGCAGGTCCAGAATGCTTCCAGGTGGCTTCCAGGTGAGGCTGTGTTGTTCTATACAGAACAAAGGCCAGGAATTTCACAGGCTGAGAACCGATCGATCGGAGCAGAGGCTGAAAAGCCTAGCTCAAACCCTGAAGGGGGGGAAGGGACACTTTAGTAAAGTTTCTCTTAGGAATGTGGGTGCCCTTGCATTTGGGGCATAGATGTTCAGAATTGAGAGGTCATCTTGGTAGATTTTTCCTTCAAGGAGTATGAAGTGTCCTTTCTCGTCTTTTTTTTTTTTTTTTTTTTTTGATAACTCTTGGTTGAAAGTCCATTTTACTCAGTACTAGAATGGTCACTTCAGCTTCTTTCTTGGGATCATTTGCTTGGATTTTTTTTCTAGCCTTTCACTCTGAGGTAGTGTCTGTCTTTGTCACTGAGGTGGGTTTCCTGTATGTAGCAAAATGCTGGGTCCTGTTTACATATCCTGTCTGTTAATCTATGTCTTTTTAATGAGGAATTGAATCCAGCAATGTTAAGAGATATTAAGGACCAGGGATTATTGCTTCCTGTTATATTTATTGTTAGAGGTGGAATTATGTCTGTTTGTCTATCTTTTTGGGGGTTTCTTGAAAGAAGATTAATTTCTTGCTTTTTCTTGTGTGTAGTTTCCCTCCTTGTGTTGGAGTTTTACATCTATTATCCTTTGTAGGGCTGGGTTTGTGGAAAGATATTGTGTAAATTTGGTATTGTCATGGAATATCTTGTTTTTTCCCTCTATGGTAACTGAGAGTTTTGCTGAGTATAGTAGCCTGGGCTGGCATTTTTGTTCTCTTAGGGTCTGTATGACATCTGCTCAGGATCTTCTGGCTTTTAGAATCTCTGTTGAGCCGTCTGGTGTAATTCTGATAGATCTGCCTTTATATGTTACTTGACTCTTTTCCCTTACTGTTTTTAATATTCTTTCTTGTTTAGTTCATTTGGTGTTTTGATTATACCTATTATCCTTAGGTTTGGTCTTCTCATTGTGTCCTGGATTTCCGGTATGTTTTGGCTTAGGAGCTTTTTGCATTTTGCATTTTCTTTGACTGTTGTGTCAGTGTTTTCTATGGTGTCTTCTGCACCTGAGATTCTCTCTTCTGTCTCTTGTATTCTGTTGGTGATGCTTGCATCTATAACTCCTGGTCTCTTTCCTAGGTTTTCTATCTCCAGGTTATCTTCCTTTGTGATTTCTTTATTGTTTCTTCTTCCGTTTTTAGATCCTGGATGGTTTTGTTCAATTCCTTTACCTGTTTGATTGTGTTTTCCTATATTTTTTTATTTTTTTATTTTATTTATTTATTTATTTATGTATTTATGTATTTATGTATTTATGTATTTATTTATTTATTTATTTATTTATTTATTTATTTAGGTTTTTCAATACAGGGTTTCTCTGTATAGCTCTGGCTGTCCTGGAACTCACTCTGTAGACCAGACTGGCCTGGAACTCATAAATCTGCCTGCCTCTGCCTCCCAAGTGCTGGGATTAAAGGCGTGTGCCACCACCACCAGGCTTCCTATATTTTTTTAAGGGAGTTATTTATGTCCTTCTTAAAATCCTCTATCATCATGAGATGTGATTTTAGATCATAACTTTGCTTTTCAGGTGTATTGGGGTCTCCAGGGCTTGCTATGGTAGGAGAACTGGGTTCTGATGCTGCCAAGTAGCCTTGGTTTCTGTTGCTTAGGTTCTTGTGTTTGCCTCTTGCCATCTGGTTCTCTCTGGTGTTAGCTGGTCTTGCTGTATCTGACTGGAGCTCGCCCCTCCTGTGAGCTTGTAAGCCTGTGAGCACACATGGGTCAGCACTCCTAGGGGACAAGTTATCTCCAAGCAGGACAGGTCTGTGGAGAGCTGTGGCACAGCATCACCCCCCAGGCTCAGATGGAAATCTCAAGGATTCTGTCTCTGGCTGCACCTGGGGTCCTGGTTCTTCTTGGCCCTGGGCAGGTGCCACTTGGGCCAGGTATTGGGGCAATAGTGGTGGTCTCACCTGTGTGTTTAGATGTGTCAGCATTCCTGGGGTACAAGTCATCACTGGGTGGGATTAGAGTGAAGAATGCTGTGTCACAAGGCAGTTCCTGGGAATTTTAATTTTTATATTCTCTGTCTTTTAGTTAGTTTGAATAAGGGTTTGTCTATCTCGTTGATTTTCTCAACCAACTCTGTTTTATTGATTCTCTGTATTGTTCTTTGTTTCTATTTATTTTGTGCCATCTACTCCTCTTGGGTAAGCTTGCTTCTACTTCTCTGAAGTGTTTAAGTGTGCTGTTAATATTCTGGTGTGACATCTCTTAAGCTTCTTTATGAAAGCGCTTAGTGCTATAAATTTTCTACTTAACACAACTTTCATTGTGTCAAATAAGTTTGAGCATGTTGTACAGATATTTTCATTGAATTCTAGGAAGTCTTTAACCTTTTTTTTTCTTCCTCAACCCAGAAGTTATTCAGGAGAGTAGTTCAGTTTCCATATTTGTATGCTTTCTGTTGTTCCTGTTATTATTGAAACTCGGGTTTAATCTATGGTTGCTTGAAAGGATACAGGGCATTATTTCAGTTTTCTTGCATCTGTTGAAACTGGCTTTATCACCAAGCACATGTTAAATTTTGGAGAAAGTTCCATGAGGTGCTGAGAAGAAAGTGTATTCTTTTGTGTTTGGCTGAAATAGATGTGTTAGGTACATTTGGTTCAAAATGGCTTCTTAGTGCCAGTGTTTCTCTGTTTAGGTTTTCTCTGGCTAACATGTCCTTTTGTAAGAGGAGGGTATTGAAGCCTCCCACTATCAATGTGTGAGACTTGATTGTGATTTAACCTATAGCATCATTTTCTTTACAAATGTGGGTACCCTTGCATTTGAGGCATAGGTATTAAGAATTTAAAGAACGTCTTTGTGGATCTTTCCTATGATAAACACAACATGTCTTCCATCTCTATTGATTAATTTTGGTTTGAAATCTATTTTGTTACATGTTAGAATGGCTAGATTAACTTGGTTCTTAGGTCCACTTGCTTGTATAATCTTTTTCCAATCCTTTATTCTGAGGGAATGTCTATCTTTAATGTTGAGGTATGTATCTTTGAAGGTAAGGTATATGACCAATTATTGCTAATTCATGTTATTTTGTTGGTGGTGGTAGTAATGGTGGTGGTAGTGATGTTAGAAAAGTGTGTGTGTGTGTGTGTGTGTGTGTGTGTGTGTGTGTTTCCCTTCTGTTGGTTTTTCTAGTGTGAGATTATTTACCTCCTGTGTATTCTTAGGTGTAAGTAAACTTTCCTTGGATTAAAACTTTCCTTTTAGAATCTTCTGTAGGGCTGGGTTTGTGGGTAGAGACTGTTTAAATTTGATTTTATCTTGAAATATCTGGTTTTCTTCATCTATAGTGATTGAAAGTTTTGCTGGGCATAGTAGTTTGGACTGGCGTCTGCAGTCTCTTAGAGTCTACAGGACAGCTTTTTAGGTCCTTCTGGTTTTTAAAGTCTCTGTTAAGAACTCAGGTGTAATTCTAATAGGACTGCATTTATATGTTACTTGGCCTTTTTCCCTTGCTGCTTTTAATATTCTTCCTTGTTCTGTATATTTAACATTTTGAATATCATGTGGAAAGGGGCTTTTTTTCTGGTCCAATCTATTTGGTGTTCTATAATCTTGTACTTTTATAGGCATCTCCTTCTTTAGGTTAGGGAAGTTTTCTTCTATGATTTTGTTGAAGGTATTTTCTGAGCCTTTGAGCTGAGAATCTTCTCCTTTTTCTATTCCTATTATTCTTGGGTTTTTTTTTTCACAGTTTTCCAAATTTCCTGGATGGTAAGTCAGGAATGTTTTTAGATTTAGCATTTTCTTTGACTGATGTATCCATTTTTTTCTGTCATACTGTCTACACCTGAGATTCTCTCTTCCATCTGTTCTTTTGATGATGCTTGAATCTGTACTTCCTACCCACGTACCTAAATTTTCCATCTCCAGAGTTCTCTCAGTTTGTGTTTTCTCTATTGCTTCTATTTTCATTTTCAGGTCTTGAACAGGTTTACTCATCTCCTTCACCTGTGTGTTTTGTCTTGGCTTCCTTTAAGAAATGCATTCATTTACTCCAATTGTTTTTGTGTTTTCCTGGATTTTTGATGGATTTATTCACTTCCTCTTTTTAGGATCTGCTGTCATCTTCATGAGGTTGATTTTAAGGTTGTTTTCTTGAGCTTCATCTGTGTTTGGATGTTCAGGGCTTGGTGCAGCAGGATGACAGATCTGGTGGTGACATCGCCCGCCCGGGATGTTGTCCATTGTGGTTTTTTTTTTTAAACTTTGTTTTCTAAATTTTTTATTGGATATATTTTTCATTCATATTTCAAATGTTATCCTCTTTCCAAGTTTTCCCCCCTTCTTGGGTAACCCCACCCCATCCTCCTTCCCCCTACTTCTAAGAGAGTGTTCCTTCACCCTACTCCTACCCCCACCCTCCATTCCCCTACAAGGGGGCACCTATTGAACCAAGGACCTCTCCTCCCCTTGAACCTGACAAGGCCGTCCTCTGCTACATGCCAGAGCCGTGTGTCCCCCTTGGTTGGTGGCTTAGACCCGGGGAGCTCTGGGGGTCTGGTTGGTTGATAGTGTCGTTCTTCCTATGAGGTTGCAAATCCCTTCAGCTTCTTTAGTCCTTTCTCTAACTCCTCCATCGGGGACCCCGCGCTCAGTCCAATGGTTGGCTGTGAGCATCCGCCTCATATTTGTGAGGCTCTAGCAGGGCGTCTCAGGAGACAGCCATACCAGGCTCCTTTCAGCAAGCCTTTCTTGGCATCCATGATAGTGTTGAGGTTGAGAGATTGTATATGGGATGAGTCCCCAGGTGGGGCAGTCTCTGGATGGCCTTTCCTTCAGCCTCTGCTCTACACTTTATCTACATATTTGCTCCTGTGAGTATTTTGTTCCCCTTCTCAGAAAAACCAAATCACCCACACTTTGGTCTCCGTTCTTCTTGAGTTTCATGTGGTCTGTGAATTGTAATTTGGATATTCAGAGCTTTTGGGCTAATATCCACTTATCAACGAGTGCATGCCCTGTGTGTTCTTTTGTGATTGGGTTACTTCACTCAGGATGATATTTTCTAGTTCCATCCATTTGCCTAAGAATTCACAAATTCATCATTCTTAATAGCTGAATAGTACTCTATTGTGTCGCATTTTCTGTATCCATCCTCTGTTGTAGGACATCTGGGTTCTTTCCAGCTTCTGGCTATTAGAAATGAGGCAGCTATGAACATAGTGGCACATGCGTCCTTCTTACATGTTGGAGGCTCTTCTGAGGATATGCCCAGGAGTGGTAGAGCTGGGTCCTCAGGTAGTGCTGTGACCAATTTTCTGAGGAGCCACCAAACTGCTTTCCAGAGTGATTGTGCCAGCTTGCAATCCCACCAGCAGTGGAGGAGAGTTCCTCTTTCTCCACATTCTTGCCAGCATCTGCTGTCACCTGAGTTTTTTATTTTAGCCATTCTGACTGATGTGAGGTGGAATCTCAGGATTGTTTTGATTTGCATTTCCCTAATACCGAAGGATGTTGAACATTTCTTTAGGTGCTTCTCAGCCATTCAATAGATATTCCTCAGCTGAAAATTCTTTGTATAGCTCTGTAGTCCATTTTAAAATCTAGTTATTTGATTCTCTGGAGTCCAACTTCTTGGATTTTTTAATATTTTGGATATTATCCCTCTATCAGATGTAGGATTGGTAAAGATCTTTTCCCAATCTGTTGGTTACTTTTTTTGTCCTATTGACAGTGTCCTCACAGAAGCTTTGCAATTTTATGAGGTCCCATTTGTCAATTCATGATCTTAGAGCATTATTGGTGGTCTGTTCAGGAACATTTCCCCTATGCCCATGTGTTTGAGGCTCTTCCCCACTTTCTCCTCTATAAGTTTGTCTGGTTTTATGTGGAGGTCCTTGATCCACTTGCACTTAAGCTTTGTACAAAGAGATAAGAATGGATCAATTTGCATTCTTCTACATGCTAGCCCCCAGTTGAACCAGCACCATTTGTTAAAAATGCTGTCTGTTTTCCACTGGATGGTTTTAGCTCCTTTGTCAAATAACAAGTGACCATAGGTGCAGGGATTCATTTCTGGGTCTGCAATTCTATTCCATTGATTTTCCTACCTGTCTCTGTACCAATACCATACAGTTTTTTTTTTTTAAATCACTATTGCTCTGTAATACAGCTTGAGGTCAAGGATGGTGATTGTGCCTGAAGTTCTTTTATTGTTGAGAATAGATTTTCCTATCCTGGGATTTTTGTTATCCCAACTGAATTGGCAAATTGCTCTTTCTAACTCTATGAAGAATTGAGTTGGAATTTTGATGGGGATTACATTGAATCTGTAGATTGCTTTCGGCAAGATGGCCAGTTTTACTATATTAATCCTGCCAATCCATGAGCATGGGAGAATTTTCTATCTTCTGAGATCTTCTTTGATTTGTTTGTTCAGAGACTTGAAGTTCCTGTCATACAGATCTTTCACTTGCTTGGTTAGAGCCATGCCAAGGTATGTAATATTATTTGTGACTATTGTAAAGAGTGGATTTCCCTGATTTCTTTCTCAGCCTGTTTATCCTTTGAGTAGAGGAAGGCTACTGATTTGCTTGAGTTAATTTTATATCCAGCCACTTTGCTGAAGTTGTTTATCAGCTTTAGGATTTCTCTGGTGGAATTTTTGGAGTCACTTAATTATACGATCATATCGTCTACAAATAGTGATATTTTGACTTCTTCCTTTCCAATTTGTATCCCTTTGACCTCCTTTTGTTGTCTAATTGCTCTAGCTAGAACTTCAAGTGCTATTTTGAATAGGTAGGGAGAGAGTGGGCAGCCTTGTCTGGTCCCTGGTTTTAGTGGGATTGCTTCAAGTTTTTCTCCATTTAGTTTGATGTTGGCTACTGGTTTGTTGTATGTTGCTTTTACTATATTTTGGTATGAGCCTTGAATTCCTGATCTTTCCAAGACTTTTAACACGAAGGAATGCTCAATATTTTAAAATGCTTTTTCAGCATCTAATGAGATGATCATGTGGGTTTTTTCTTTGAGTTTGTTTATGTAGTGGATTACATTGATGCATTTCCTTATATTGAATCATCTCTGCATCCCTGGGATGAAGCCTACTTGATCCTGGTGAATGATCGTTGTGATGTGTTCTTGGATTCTGTTGGCAAGAATTTTATTGAGTATTTTTGCATTGATATTCATAAGGGAAATTGGTCTGAAGTTCTCTTTGTTTGGTCTTTGTGTGGTTTAGGTATCAGAGTAATTATGGCTTCATAGAATGAATAGGGTAGTGTTCCTTCTTTTTCTACTTTGTGAAATAGTTTGAAGAGTATTGATATTAGGTCTTCTTTGAAGGTCTGATCCAATTCTCCACTAAACCCATCTCATCCTAGGCTTTTTCTGGTTGGGCGATGACTAATGACTTCTTTTTCTTTGGGGGTTCTAGGACAATTTAGATGGTTTATGTGATCCTGTTTTAACTTTGGCACCTGGCATGAGTTCAATGAAATTATCCATTTCAACCATTTCTTCCAATTTTGTTCAGTATAAGCTTTTGTAGTAGGATCTGATGATTTTTTTGAATTTCCAGTTTCTGTTGTTATGACTCCCTTCATTTCTGATTTTATTAATTTGGGTACTGACTTTGTGCCCTCTAGTTAGTATGGCTAAAAGTTTATCAATGCTGTTGATTTTCTCAGAGAACCAGCTGTTGATTCTGTGTATAGTTGTTTTTGTTTCTATTTAGTTGATTTCAGCTCTGAGTTTGATTATTTCCTGTGGTCTACTCCTCTTGGGTGTATTTGCTTCTTTCTGTTCTAGAGCCTTCAGGTGGGTTGTCAATCTGCTAGTGTAAGTTCTCTCCATTTTTTGGGGGGGGAGGCACTTAGAGAACTATGAGTTTTCTTCCCAGCACTGCTTTCATTGTGTCCCATAAGTTTTGTTTTTGATGTGTCTTTTAGACCAAGGTGATTTATAGGGTGCCTGGGATTATTTCAATCTTCTTGTATCTGTTGAGGCCTGTTTTGTGTGCAATTATACAGTCAATTTTGGAGACGGTTCCGTGAGGTGCTGAGAAGACAGTAAGTATATTCTTTTACTTTAGGATGGAATGTTCTATAGATATCTGTTAGATCCATTTGGTTCATCACTTCTGCTAGGTTCACTGTGTCTCTGTTTAGTTTGTGTTTTCCTGATCTGTCCATTTCTGAGAGTGGGATGTTGAAGTCTCCCACTGTTATGATGTGGGTTGTGATGTGTGCTTTGAACTTTAGAAAAGTTTCTTTTATGAATGTGGGTGCCCTTACTTTTGGAGCATAGATGTTCAGAATTGAGAGTTCATCTTGGCAGATTTTTCCTTTGAGGAGTATAAAGTGTCTTTTTGACAACTTTTGGTTGAAAGTCAATTTTAGAATGGCTACTCCAGCTTTTTTTTCCAGACCATTTGCTTGCAATATTGTTTTCCAACCTTTTACTTTGAGGTAGGGACTGTCTTTGTCACTGAAGTGGGTTTCTTGTGTGCAGCAAAATGTTGCGTCCTGTTTAGGTATCCATCTGTTAGTCTATGTCTTTTTATTGGGGAATCGAGTCCATTGATGTTGAGATATTAAGGAAAAGTGATTGTTGCTTATTTTTGGTATTAGAGGTATTATGTTTGTATGGCCATCTTCCTCTGGATTTGTTGGATTTCTTGCTTTTTCTAGGGTGTAGTTTCCCTACTTGTGTTGTTATTTCCATCTATTATCCTTTGTAGGGCTGGATTTATGGGAAGATATTGTGTATATTTTGTTTTGTCATGGAATATCTTGTTTTCTCTGACTATGGTAATTGAAAGTTTTGCTGGGTATAGTACCCTGGACTGGCATTTATTTTCCTTTAGTATCTGTATGACATCTGCCCAGGGTCTTCTAGCTTTCATAGTCTCTGGTGAGAAGTCTGGTGTAATTCTGATAGGTCTGCCTTGACCTTTTTCCCTTACTGCTTTTAAAATTCTTTCTTTGTTTAGTGCATTTGGTGTTTTGATTATTATGTGATGGGAGGAATTTCTGCTCTGCTCCAGTCTATTTAGGTTCTGTAGGCTTCTTGTCTGTTCATGGGCATCTCTTTGTTTAGGTTAGCGTAGTTTTGTTGAAGATATTTACTTGTCCTTAAGTTGTAGAGGTTTGCTCTTTTCTATACCTATTACCCTTAGGTTTGGTCTTCTCAGTGTGTCCTGGATTTCCTGGATGTTCTGGGTTAGGACCTTTTTGCATTTTGCATTTTCTCTGACTGTTGTGTCGGTGCTTTCTATGGTATCTTCAGCACCTGAGAGTCTCTCTTCAATCTCTTGTATTCTGTTGGTGATGCTTGGATTCATGACTCCTGATCTCTTTCCTAGGTTTTCTATTACCATGGTTGTCTCCCTTTGTGATTTCTTTATTGTTTTTATTTCCATTTTTAGATTTTGAATGGTTTTGTTCATTTCCTTCACCTGTTTGATTGTGTTTTCCTGTAATTCTTTAAGTGATTTTAAAGGATTCTTTAAGGGTGTTTCCTCTTTAAGGGCTTCTTCCAGAGCCGGGCGGTGGTGGCGCACGCCTGTAATCCCAGCACTCTGGGAGGCAGAGGCTGGCGGATTTCTGAGTTCGAGGCCAGCCTGGTCTACAGAGTGAGTTCCAGGACAGCCAAGGCTACACAGAGAAACCCTGTCTTGAAAAACAAAACAAAACAAAAAAAAAATAAAAAAAAATCCAAAAAAAAAAAAAAAGGGGGGCTTCTATCTGTTTACCTGAGTGTTCCTGTATTTCTTTTTTTTTTTTTTTTTTTTTTTGGTTTTTCGAGACAGGGTTTCTCTGTGTAGCCCTGGCTGTCCTGGAACTCATTCTGTAGACCAGGCTGGCCTCGAACTCAGAAATCCGCCTGCCTCTGCCTCCCAAGTGCTGGGATTAAAGGCGTGCGCCACCACGCCCGGCTCCTGTATTTCTTTAAGGGAGTTATTTATGTCCTTTGTAAAGTCCTCTATCAACATCATGAGAAGTGATTTTAGATTTGAATCTTGCTTTTCTGGTGTGATGGTGTATCCAGGACTTGCTATGATGGGAGAATTGGGTTCCAATGATGCCAAGTTACCTTGGTTTCTGTTGCTTATGTTCTTACGCTTGCCTCCCGGCACCATCCGATTATCTCTAATGCTACCTGCCCTTGCTATATGTGACTGTAGCCTGTTTTTCCTGTGATCCTGCTTGTGTCAGAACTCTTCAGAGTCCAGCTGTCTCTGTGATCCTGTGATTCTGGGATCCTGTGATTCTGAGATCCTGGTGTGTCAGAGTTCCTGGGAGTCAAGCTGCCTCTGGGGCCCTGGGATCTTGGTGTGGCCAAGCTCCTGGGATCCTGTGACCCTGTGATCCTGAGGGTGTTAGAGGGCCTGAGAGTGGAGGTTTCTCAGGGTGTTGAGGGGCTTGCTGGAGAGTTGGCTCCCAGGGTAAACCAGCCCAGACTGGAAGGAACCCCTGGTGCCACTAGTCAGGCAGGGTTCCTGCGTCCCTGTGTCCCGCTGGCCCGTTACTCCCAGTGGTGATTTGACATATGTTAAGTCCTCCTCACCTCTGCTCCTGCGATCCTGGGCATGTTAGGGTGCCTGGGGGCAGAGGTTCCTCTGGGTGTTGCCCTCTTGTAACTCTTTACACTGTGTACTTATGTTCAAAACTTTGTGATGAATTTTCAGTTGAGAAACAAGTCGTTTTGTAAAATACAATATTTTTTCCTTTACATTATGGCTTGATGTCCTTGCAACTTACAACATTTGAAGAGAAACCTGAAATGGTAGAATTTTTAGAAGCAAAGTGTGCAAATGCACTTGCGATGGTAGAGATAAACGGGAACAGTTTCTTTTCTTCAACCTTAGTGCTGTTCTTGAGGGTGGCAATTGCTTAAGTCAGGAATACTAAAATGATAGGAAGATGGGGAGAAACTCAGAGGCACAAAGTTAGAAAGCTTAGCACACACGAAGTGGGAGCTGGAAAAGAGACTGTTCCAACACAACACAAGAAGAGCACGCCCCAGGCATCCCCACCTAGTTCAGTAGTTCACCTCAGGAGCCACCAACCAAGCCAGAGGACAAGCCAGATCAATTGTTGTTTGGCTGCTGTATTTTTGCTTCTGACTGTTTGTCACTGAATTAAGGGCCATAGGTATCCCTGGCAAGTGTTCTATCATAGATAAACACCGATAGTCCCTAAGTCTCAAATTTTATAACTTATGACCCCAAAGATGACAGCATAATCACAGGTAACAAATAGTGTTCCCTAATGATCTATTTGAGTTTTTTGGATTTGGTTTTTTCAGACAGGGTTTCTCTGTATAGCCCTGGCTGTCCTGGAACTCACTCTGTAGACCAGGCTGGCCTCGAACTCAGAAGTCCGCCTACCTCTGCCTCCCAGAGTGCTGGGATTACAGGCGTGCGCCACCACTGCCTGGCTCTGTTTGAGTTTTGAAATGTCCAACTCAGTAGAAAACTAACTTTCACTGAAAGATGTTCTTTAACTGTCATAGTACAAGTACCCAGCAACTTTGGTGATTCCGCAGTTCAAGACATTTTTCTTCCACATTTCACATGGAGCTTTCAAAGTGGGTATATAAGTAGTTCATTTCTTTCCACAGAGTCTGGTACTCTAGCATTTTAAATCTTGTCCTGAATTCTGTGACTGTTTAACTCCGAAAAAGGTTGTTCTTATGATGCCATATGTCCTTTCCATATGAAATACACTGGTTTATGCTGAAATTTTCTGTTTAGTACACATGTACACCTGTTGTTAATTTTGAGCTGTTATCCCCACATAATAGCTCTGTGCTTTAGGATGGGCCTTGGTAGAGATAGCTCACTCTCATTTCAAATCTTTAATGCTTTCTGTAAAAATTCAATTTTATGTTTTGCTAATTCATGTTACATCTAGCTCACTGACCCCCTCCTGGTCACCCCATCCCAAGTCTTTCCCTGTCCCTCCTCCACTTCACCTCTGATCAGCTGGGTACCCCGTGTATGTCCACACCCTGGGACTTCAGGTCTCTGCAAGGGTAGGAACTTCCTGTCTCTCTGAGACCAGACAAGACAGCTCAGCTAGAAGGATATATCCCATATACAGGCAACAGCTTTTTCCCTAGCCCCATCCCAGTTGATGGGAACCCATATGAAGACCTCGCTTACATCTGCTACTTACGTGCGAGGAGGTGTCCATCCAGCCCGTGTGTGTTCTTTGGTTGGTGGTTCAGTCTCTGAGAGCCCCAAGGGTCCAGGTTATTTGATTCTGTTGGTCGTCCTCTGGAGTTCCTATCTCCTTCAGGCCTGGAATCCTTCCTCCTAGTCCTCCCTAAGTGTCAACAGTCATACTACCCCAAGCACACACAAACTTGTCCTTAATGCTTTTTAAAGTATGTGTGTGTGTGTGTTCCCTTTTGTTTGTGTTTAATTAAGAGCTAACTATTCCTCATGTTTTCTCTTGAGAAAAAGTGGGAAGGATAGCAGTCAGCAATCGCAGGCACTTGCTGAAAAGTGAATTCAACATTGTTTGTCTAGTCCTGTTGGCCCATGAAGTTCATCCTGGAACTAGGCAAGTAGAAGATACACAGATCTCTGTGACTTAAGGCCAACATGGTCCCTAGAGTTGTTTTCAGACCAGCATGGTTATACCAACTGCTTCCCCTGCTCACCAACCTGTCCACTCCTGCTTCGCTGTCCTGGCATTCCCCTACACTGGGGCATTGTCTTAGTCAGGGTTTCTATTCCTGCACAAACATCATGACCAAGAAGCAAGTTGGGGAGGAAAGGGTTTATAGAGCTTACACTTCCACACAGCTGTTCATTACCAAAGGAAGTCAGGACTGGAACTCAAGCAGGTCAGGAAGCAGGAGCTGATGCAGAGGCCATGGAGGGATGTTACTTACTGGCTTGCTTCCCCTGGCTTGCTCAGCCTGCTCTCTTATAGAACCCAAGAATACCAGCCCAGAGATGGCACTGCCCACAAGGGGCCCTCCTTCACTTGATCACTAATTGAGAAAATGCCCCACAGCTGGATCTCATAGAGGCACTTCCCCAAGTGAAGCTCCTTTTCCTATGATAACTCCAGCCTGTGTCAAGTTGACACACCAAACTAGCCAGTACAGGCATCAAGCCTTCACAGGACCAAGGGCCTCTGCTCTCTTTGATGTCTGACAAGGTCATCCTCTGCTACATATGTGGCTGAAGACATGTTGGTCCTGTTACCCTAAATAAGAGAGATTTTAGCTCCTCTCCTCCTGAGACCAGACAAGGCAGCTCTACTAGCAGAAAGGAATCCAGATGCATCCAACAGTGTGAAACAGTCCTCACTTCAGTTTTTAGAGAACCCACATCACGACCAAGCTGCACATCTGCTATGTAAGGGGAGTAGGTCTATGTGTAGCCCAGGCATGCTCTTTCATGGGTGGTTGGATCTCTGTGAGCCCTCATGGGCCCAGGTTAGTTGATTCTATAGGTTTTCTTGTGGTGTCCCAGACCCCTCAATCAACCTTTGTGTTCAATGTCCTTCCTCAATTCTTCCACAAGACTCTCCAAACTCCACTCCATGTTTGGCTGTGGGTGTGTGCATCTGTCTCCATCCTCTGCTGGAGGCAGCCTCTCAGAAGAGTTATCCTAGGCTCCTGTCTACAAGCATAGCGGAATATCATTAATGGTGTCAAAAACTGGCTCTCTCCCACAGGGTGGGTCTCAGGTTGGACCAGTTATTGGACGGCTATTCCCTTAATCTCTGTTCCATTTTAATCCCTGAATATCTTGTAGGTAGGATACATTTTGGGTTGACGTTTTTGTGAGTGCGTTGGCATTTTCCTCCTTCCCCTGGAAGTCCCTCCTGGCTACAGGTGACCACTTACTTAGAGCTTTGTCTCACCTGCTGCTTGTACGACTCATCTAGATGGGCCCTATAGGTTCCCAAGAGCCCCCGTGGCCCCTGGTCTTTGTTTCATCCCCTCCGGTGTCTCTTCTCCCTGCTCCCACCCTACACCTGCTCCCCACTTTATTTCCCCTCCCCATCTCCCACAAATTTCCCTCCCTAAATTGTATCCTGATGTCTATTTTATTTTCTCTTCTGAGTGATATTCAAGCATCTTCCCTTGGACCCTTATTTTTTTTTTAGCTTCTTTAGGTCTGTGGATTTTAGCATGATTATTCTGTACTGTATGGCTAAAAGAGTACTCACTTCTAAGTGAGTATATACCATTCCTGTATTTCTGGGTTTGGGTTACCTCATTTGGGATTAAAGTTTCAAATCCCATTCATTTGTTGGCAAATTTTATGGATTCCTTGTTTGTAATAGCTGAACGATATTTTGTCGTGTAAATACACCACATTTTCCTAATCCATTTTTCAGCTGAAGGCCATCTATGTTATTTTCCATTTCTGGCTATTACAAATAAAGGTTTTATGAACATAGTTGAGCAACTGTCTTTGGGGGGGATGGTAGAGCATATTTTGGGTATATGCCCAGGAGTAGTATAGCTGTGTCTTAAGGAACTATTCCTAATTTTCAGAAAAAAAAAAAACCTGCCAAATTACTTTTCAAAGGGGGGGGGGCTGTAGAAGTATGCCCACCCACCAGGAATGGGAGAGCGTTCCCCTTGTTCAGTATCTTTGCCAGCATGTGCTGTCACTTGAGTTTTTATGTTAACCATTCTGACTGCTGTAATAGGGAATCTTTTTTTGTTTGTTTGTTTTGTTTTGTTTTTGGTTTTTGGAGACAGGGTTTCTCTGTGTAGCCCTGGCTGTCCTGGAACTCATTCTGTAGACCAGGCTGGCCTCGAACTCAGAGATCCGCCTGCCTCTGCCTCCCAAGTGCTGGGATTAAAGGCGTGCGCCACCACTGCCCGGCGTAATATGGAATCTTTGAGTCCTTCTGATTTTCATTTCACTGATGACCAAAGACTTAGAACGTTTAGGTGTTTCTCGACCTTCTGAGAGTCCTCTGTTGAGAATTCTCTGTTTAGCTCTTTACCCCATTTTAAAATTGATTTCTGAGTGCCTAACTTCCAGGGTTCTTTATATATTTTGGACACTAGTTCTCCGTTAAGTGTAGGGTTGGTGAGTATCTTTTCCCAATATATAGGCTTCTGTTTTGTCTTATTGACAGTGTCCTTTGGCTTGCAGAAGTTTTTCATCTTCATTGAGTCTCCAGGTTTCAATTGTTGATGTTAGGACCTGAGACATTGGTGTTCTGTTTAGGAAATTGTCTATTGTACCATTATATCAAGGGTATTTTCCACCTTCTCTTCTAGTAACTTTAGTGTATCTGTTTTAATGTTGAGATCTTTGTGCATGTTTTGTGCAGGGTGATAAATATAGATCTGTTTGCATTCATCCTCATGTAGACATCCAGTTAGACCTGCACCATTTGTTGAAGATGCTTTATTTCTTTTTTCCATTGCATGCCTTCTTGGTCAAAATCAAGTGTTGGTAGCTGTGTGAGTGTGTTTCTGGGTCTTCTATTTGATTCCACTGATCAACTTGTTTCCACGCAATTTGATTCCACTGATCAACTTGTTTCCACGCAGTTTTTATTATAATTGCTCTGTGGTATGTCTTGAGCTCAGGAATGATGATATATCCAGGAATTATTTTATTATTCAAGATTTTTTTTAGCTATCCCACATTTTTTGCTTTTGATAGGAAGCTAAGAATTGCTGTTTTGTGATCTGTAAATAACTGTGTTGGAATTTTGTTGGGAAATGCACTGAATCTGAAATGCTTCTTGTAAGCTGGCCGTCTTCACCGTGTTAATCCTGTCCAGCCATGAGCGTGAGACTCCTTCCGTCTTTAGATGTCTTCTTCAATTTCTTTTTCAAAGACTTGAAGTTTTTGTTGGACAGGTCTTTCAGTAGCTTGGTTAGAGTTATACCAAGTTATAGGTTGGCTATTGCCTTGTCATATATTCCCTTTATTTAGTTTAGGTATGCAAATTAATCACTGATGTCTCCAAGACTTTGGTCATGAAGGGGTGATTGATTTTATCAAAGGCTTTTCCAGCATGTAGTGTGATGGACATGTGAATTTTGTCCCCACCCCACCCTGCCACCTGTAGATATCCCTTCATTCTCTTGGCCATCCCCTGTATCTCCCCACACCTGATACTGAAACACCCCATTTCCCTGACCATCTCCACTCCCACCTAGTTCCCTGCTGCCATCTGCCTCCAATGACTGTTTTTTCCTCTGTTCTAAGTCTCTTTCATACAACCCTGCTTGGCCCTTACCTCTTGTTTATCTTCTTTTGGTCTGTGGAGTATGATATGGTCATCTTGTACTTTATTTCTAATATCCATTTATAAATAACTATATACCATCCATGTTTTTTGGGTCTGGGCTACCTCATTCAGGATGATATTCTCAAGTTCTATCCATTTGCCTGCAAAATTCATTATGTCTTTGCTCTTAATAGGTGAATAGAATTCCACGTACCACATTGTCTTTGTCAATTTTAAGGAATTATTTTTATTTTTAGTTTTATATGTACATGTGACCCCTGAAGCCAGAGGAAGGCATTCTCCCAGAGTTGGAGTTGACTAGAGACAGTACTGAGAACTGAACCGCACGTAGCCCTCTGGAAGAGCACCCGGTGTGCTGGACTGCTGAGCTATGGCTCAGGTCTATACATTCTTCCTTTTTTAATTTAATTTAATTTAATTTAATTTAATTTAATTTAATTTTTACTTTCTCATTTTAAATTCAGCTCCTATCTCCCAGTCACCCCCTCTCACACTCCTTCCCCCATCTCCCACTCCCCTTCTTCTCTGAGTGCCTCATCCAACCGCCTCGCCTGCACACTTTCTGTGTGGTACTAGGTGGGGTACCTGGGTAGCATGCAGGCCCAGTGCATTCTGGGAGGGACATGGGCCTTGCACATGCTCAGTGAGTACTGGGAAGACCCTGGGTATCACAGGGAGCTGGAGCAGCAGGCCAGCACTCCCCATCTCCTGCCCTTCACCTCCAGGCCCCGGTGCTCACCTCCAGCACAGGCCCTGCGCCCAGGATGGTCCTTTCGACACCACTGGCATAGCCCTTCTGGCTGAGCGCTGTGAGGCAGTGGATGAGGAAGTTGGTGCTTTGTGTCTTGCCAGAGCCACTCTCACCAGAGATGACGATACACTGGTTCATGTGCTTGCGCAGCATGGCGTAATAGGCTACGTGGGCCAGAGCGAACACGTGCGGCTCCAGCTTGCCCAGCTGCTGGTTCTCGTACATCTTCACATACTTGGGGTTGTAAATGGGCAGGAACTTAAAGGGGTTGATGGCCACCAGGATGCTGCCCGCATATGTGTAGATCTTTTGCTGCATGAAGCGCAGCTTCAGGTTCTGCAGCAGGTTGGCTTCAGTCAGCTCCGGCAGGTTGCACAGGTCGTCAAAGTCTGCCTGAGGCCTCGGCAACAGCCCTCGCTCCACCAGGCGACGAGCGGCTGTAGGCTGAGCCAGCAGCTGCATGTGCAGGTACTGAATGCTGCCATCCGCATTGCGCTCCTGCAGCAGGAAGTAGTAGCCATCCTCCTGAGGGTGCTCGTCCTGAGCTCGCCGAGGCCACAGCAGCACCCGGTGTACAGGTGAGTCGCTGGCATCCAACACCCACTCCTCCCCGCCCGACTCCTTCACCTCCACCAGCACGTAGTGCTTTGAGCCATCCAGGTGTAGGCTGGCCACCACATCTTGGATGACATCGCTTGTCGTGGTGTCCTTGGTGGCGGTCACACGGCATGAGGTCTGGCTCCCAGCGCTGGACAGCTGCGGGTAGATGTGCAGATGGAAGGTGGCCTGCTGCTGCCGACGGCCCGAGCTGCCAGCCTCGTGCGCACTCATCCTGCCGGCCTCCGGGCCTCAGCATGCCTCACCCGCGGGTGCACACCTCCTGCACCTGGAAGGAAGGTGGGGGTTAGCCTGGTAATCACATTGGCACACAGCTCCAGACCCACAGCAGAACCAACCAAGGCAGTTCAGACCAGACGCAACCAACTGCTCTTGTGTGAGGCCCCAAGTTCCTCCCATTTACCTTCTTTGTGGCAAACATGATGGAACTCAGCCCCTACAGATAAGGCAGGGCTATAGCCCCGAGCCAAGACACCACACCTGGAGGGAAGGGGTAAATTCTAGGCAGGAGCCCTACCCAAGCCACGCCCCCAGGCCCTCACTGGGAAATAATAAGCTGGGACACCACTGAGGAGCCATGCCCCAACCATGAAAAGAGTTACTTTAATAAAATGCATTTACTTCTGAAGCCTGCGGGAACAAGGACTAAGAGTTGATGCTGGTAAGAGCCTGGGTGGTGTCTGGAAGCAAGAAGCACAGCAGGAGGGGTAAGTGCATGAGCCCACAGTGACCAGTGAAGACAAAGGAGGCCTTTGCTCAAAGACCAGCAGAAGCTGGTCTGCAACCCCAGGCGTGAGTGAAAGCAGTAGGGATAATTCTCTCCAGGAGCCGAGAAGCTTTCAAAGGAGCGCTGACATGAAAGAAGGGTTCTGAAGGATCAAGAGGAGTTCACTCATGAGACTGGCCACTAAAGGAAGAGTGTGGTGTCTCACAGCTTGTTTTTATAGATGAAGTTTTTATCCCAAGGCAGACATACTGTGTTTGGCTGCTTTTGCTACAATACCAAAACAGAATGGTCCCGAGAGAGGCTAGGGCTGACAAGGCTGCCATATTTGTCTCCAAGCCACTCCCAGACATTTGCTTGCTTCTGACTTTGTAGAAGTCACAAGTGTGACTCAGCAGCACAAGCCTAAAGGGCTTCAAAACAGCAAACACGAAACACAAAGCCCAAACACACCCAGCCCCAGAGCCAGAGCCACAATCTGTGGCAGAAAAATTCCCATCTGTGGATCAGTACCACTACATGCCTAGTGCCCAAAGAGGCCACAAGAGGGCGCTGGATCCCCTGCAATGCAGTTGCAGATGGTGAGCCACGTGGGTGCTGGGAACTAAACCCGGGTCCTCTGGAAGAACAACCAGTGCTTTTAACACAAGAGCCAGTTCTGCATTTCTAAATGCCCTAACTACAAAAAGGAATGCAGGGGTACAGAGACAGTATACATGCAAAACACACATACTCATTAAATAAAACAAAAATTAAAAAAAAAAGAAGGAAGGAGAGAAAACTCATCTCTCAAAAGTCCTGTGACTTCCAATGGTGCACCATGGCAAGAGTACAAGCAGGTGTGAACAGGCAAACACACACACACACACACACACACACACACACACACACACGTATGCACATATCGTGTTACTGGTTGATTTATACACATACGTTTGTTGTTGCTCAGTTTTGGGCCTGTCTTTTCAGACAGGTTTTACTATGAGGACCTGGGCACCCTGTAACCCATTCTATAGACCAGGCTGGATCAATTCACAAGCCTGCTTCGGGAGTGCCCTGTTCTGGTTTTAGTTGTAGTTTCAGACAGTCTCACACTGTGGCCTGGCTGGCAGAGGTCCTGTGGTCTATGTCCTGCCTCTGCCTCCTGAGTGCTAGGGTCACAGTTGTGCACCATGGGCCTTAGGACATTTGTTTCTTTCCATATTTTGTGTTTGTACCTGTGCCGTGATGCACATATGCTTGTCAGAGGACAATTTGTAGGATCCCACCGTGTGGGTTCCAGGGACTGAACTCAGATCACTGGCTTTAGCAGGAAGCACCTCTACCTGCTGAGCCATCTCACTGCCCCCTGGAAGATGGTTTAAATGTTAATCATTTTTAATTCAGCAGATACCAGTCATTCCCACCCTCCATGAATCTCTCCAGAGAAACCAAGTGGAGGCAGGTGAACACTTCCCTCACCATGTTTCTAAGATCCTTGAACTAGAAACCACCAGAGCAGCCATAGCCAGAGGATGGACAACTTCAACACAGCACAGGCACGGAAAGGAGCCACACTTTGATACTGAGGTGGAACCACTCGACTGGAAAAACACTGGCCCCCAAACAGTACACACAGACCTAGCACTCTAGATCTAAAGCTCAGGACCTTAAATCCCAGGATGGGACTGTATATGGTGTGGTTTGGATTAAAGGACAGAAACACACGGATGGATGAATGGGTAAATAAAATATAGTCCAACCACAGGGGAAACAGCCCTCAGCTAAGGCAGGACTGCTGCACTCGTCCACAGCACATGGGTAAAGTTAGGAACCATGATGTGCCTATTGCTCAGCTGGCAGGGGGACTACCTTGCATGTGGAGTCCTGGGTTCCATCCCCCAAAATGTGGTCTGAAGGTGGTTGCACATGTCACCCCAGCAGGAAGATCAGGAGTACAAGGACATCCTTGGTTACATAGGAAGTGTGGGCCAGCCTGGTCTGCATGACAAAAACAAAGAAATATCCCAGCACAGACTGTGTGTGTGTGTGTGTGTGTGTGTGTGTGTGTATCTGTGTGTGTGTCCAGAACAAGGCAGTCCACAGAGGCAGGAAGCAGTACAGAGGCTGCCAGGGGCTGATGTGTTTTCTAGGGCTATGAACAGGTTCTGGAACAGAAGGCTGTGAGTGTCTCACAACACCGAACCACTACACACTGAGGAACTGTCTGCTTTCAAGCGTGAACTTTACACAATTTCAATAAAATGGAAGTACTCAGGGTGTGTGCTCCATGTACAGGGGACTCTCTAAAACCCAGCTAGCCGCACAGGAAGCTAGCTGGTTTCTGGCTGCTTCGGGTGACATGATACGGAGGGTCAGGAGACCCATGTGCTTCTGATCCCATTTTGGTGGCTCTCATATCAAGCTGGGCTGCACCAAGGGCCAGGATGGAGCCCCCAAAGGGTAGGCTCCACCTCAGGGCACAGCTGGGCTCCAGGTTCTAGTACTCTGGTTGAGCTGGCTGCAGCTCCCACAGAGGGCACAAGTTGAATACCTAGTCGCTAAAGCAATGATTTCCCCAAGTGGGTAGCTTTGCTTGTGTAATGTGTGATATGTGTGGTGTATGTGTGACATGTGTGTTACATGTGTATACTGTATGTATATGTGATATGTATGATGTGTAAGTTGTGTGTGTATATGTTGTATGTGTGTACGGGTGTGTGTGTGTGTGTGTGTGTGTGTGTGTGTGTGTGCTGTAGGTACAAAGGCAGTCTACCCTGCCTCATGACTGTCTTCCCTCTTGAAAAGCATGCGTGGAGCCATGTGGTAACCTGTAGTCATGTCTTTACCAGGACTGAAGACCTGCCCTTCCAGACACAGCAGGGTCTTCAGGCTTGATGTCAAAGGGAGGTGCTGGCAGGAAGTCTGAGATGTCAATACCCTCTGCAGCAGAGGCAGGGCCAATGCCCAGGTCTTTTGGGGAGTGGGGGTGGGGGTGGGGTGTGAGTAAGTCTCCAGAGCTTCAGGAAAGCCTTGGTGGGGAAGCAGCAGTGCCTGTGAGCTCCAGGCATGGAGGACCAGACCTGGCCACAAGGTGGGAGCAGCAGCCTTCAGACCAGCCTGAGGCCTGGCCTGGAGGTCTGGCAGCAGGCTGGACTTTGGGGAGCAGCTGGAGGGCAGATAGGGGTCCTCACACAGGAAGGCCCACTTCCTCAGGCTCAGGCCTGTGACCTGGTCCCTGCTCTTTAAAGTTCCTCTTGCCTTCTTTCTTGTTGTCTCTGTCTCCTCATCTCTATCTTTGTCTAATTTTCTTTGTGTGTGTCTTCTGTCTGTCCTTCTCCTTCTGCCTTTCCTTATAAGACTGAAGTGTCTGGGCTCACATCCTAGATCTCCTTTCTCAGCTGGGTTGTCTCCAGATGGTACCTTACCTGTCCACATCCCAGTGTCCTTGTTTCTCCCATGGGAAACGGCATAGCAGCATCTGTGGTGGGTAGGCCACTGTGGGGCTCAGGCGAGAGCAGTGTGACTTGGAGGACCATGGTTCCATGGTTTTGCGCACACACACACACACACACACACACACACACACTACATTAAAGTGAAGAAGCCTGTTTCTGTGTGGTCTGAGGCTCTGTGAATGACCACTGGACATACATGTGTTCCACACACACTCTTGGGCTCTTTCTTGTTCCTGTACAGGTGAGCAGAGTTGGGAAGACACCCAGGCATCGGTCACAGCTCCACATAGCTCCCAGGGTCCCATGATCACTGTAGCTTGGCAGAAAGGCATGCTGAGGTTGGTAACCTGCATGGACTTCATAGTTCCAGAGCCAGCCTAGGAGGGCGTGGTTCCCCTGGGTGTCACAGTCTGTTCCCACCTCAGGAACCATGAATACTAACCACTGCACAGAAGCCACTGTTCACCTGGCTCCAAGTCACTCAGCGTTGTGCCTCAGTTTCTCCATCTGTAGGAGACAGAACACCCAGAAAAGGTTTAGCCAGAGACTCCAGGTCACTTTGTATAGGGGTGGGGCCAAGCGGCAGCAGAGGGATGTGCGGAATCCTGGGCACAGGGAGGTCCATTGTCACAGGAGCCTGTTCTCATCCATACTTTATGAGCTGCTGGGCTATGTGGCGACAGCTGGAGCCCAGGAGGCCCAGCGACAGATGAGACGGGGCAGCTGACCACAGGACCACAGGACTGGACCTCCTGGGCCCCACTGGGAGGGGACTCACTCACCCCCTAGCCTCAGTTTGCCTAACATTGACATTAGCTATCTTTTTTTTTTTTTTTCACTGTAGTCCAACCTGGTGTGGAACTCTGGGTCCTCCTGCCTCAGGGACTCAGCTGCATGTCACTGCACCTGACTAGACTGATGGGGAGCAAGGGGGACTGGGCAAGGCTCCCCTGGCCCAGCCTAGAGAGGCAGTGTGCCCCAGACACAGGAAGAACACTGGGGACTTCAGGTCAGCAGGAGGGATCTGGCAGCTGGGGTCCTCCAGCAGATTAGGAGTCCACTGGGAAAATGATGATTTCATTTTCAAACGGACGCCTTCCAGCCTTGATTGGGCAATGCCTCTCTTGTGACAAGAGGCTAGCACAGGGGCAGAGCCACACATGTCCGTATTGTGAGGGTAGGTTTGTTTGACTTGTTTAAGCACAGCCATATTCTGTATCCCAGGCTGATTGCTAACTCAGGGTCATTCTCCTGCCTCAGGCTCCCAAATATTGGGGTGACAGGCTGGAGCATTATACCATTATACCTTTCCACATATATCCTGGTGTCTAGCTGGGATCAGGCAGCCTATTTGAACCCCCTAAAGTGTCCCAAGGGACCGGGACTCTACACCAATGTGGCAGCTTCATCTTTATATGAAGTAAAATCCATGTCTCCTGTGGACCAAGCCTTCCTGCACACTTGCTTGGGGACCACACTGGGAAGATGGCAGTCGTCTTCTTCAGGCCAGATAAATGCCACCAGGATCAAGAGGCTCTTGGGCAACAGTCTCCTGAAAGCCATCAGTGTCCCCAGAGCTCATGTTAGGCAGCACCCTGCCCCCCCAAAGCCACTCGGAGGGGGGCACACTCATGCTGTTCCGGAGCCCACCTGACCAGACACCACCTATCAGGGCCATGACTGCCCACCTGGCTGCTCAGAACTCCACCCAGCAGCCCCTGATGGGCCACAGCCTGCACCCAGGTCAGGGCAACTGGAGAGTGGCTAGAGATGGCGCCAAGGGCAGGTCCAGATGCTGCCACCTGGCCAGGAAGTTGACAGCGGCCGACCGACCGACCGACCGACAGACAGACAGACAGACCGTTGGCCCCAGACCCGGAGCCACAGCTGTGAGATACCTTCCTGTTCTGAGGAGACAAAGATTGGGGCTAAACTCACCGATGGACACTGAGAGCAGTGCAGCCCCTGAAGGATGGGGTAGTCACTGGGAGGCTGTGACCCACAACACTTCCACCAACACTAACTGGAGGCCTCTGTGTCTGGGGGAGGACAGGAAGCCTGGCCCGCCCTGCCTGCCACCCAACTGTCACCTCCCTGCCCAGTATCCCTGCCACCTCCCCATAGTCACAGGGCAGCCACAGAGAAAGGGGGGTGAGGGAGCAGTCTGGGGCGATATGATCATTCCCAGAGAGACAGACACTAAGTTAGACACCCACAGAGCCTTTACCTTGGCCCAGGCTGCGTCAGTGTGTCCATGAGGGGAAACTGAGGATTGGAGACAGGTGAAGCCTCACCCTCAGAAAGGGAAACTCAAATATTCTTCATAACTACTTTAGGATCAACAGATTAATGTTTGCTTTTAGACATGGTCTCATGTAGCCCAGGCTGGCCTCAAAATTCACTATGTAGCAGAGGTTGACCTCAAATTTTTGATCTTCCTGCCTCCTTTTCCGGGTACTAGGGTGACAGTGTGTGCCACCATGCTCAGCTTTGGTGTGTAAATATCAAGTACTACAAGGTGTCTCTCAGCCCTGTGTTCTTGGGGTATTGTTTTTTAAAACCCGTGTGATTTGGAAAGAAGTTAAAACACCAATGGAGGCCTCTGAAAAGTATTTTAGCCTAAGACAGTTTCCCTAATGTAGCCCAGGGCTTTCTGGCCTCTACAATCCTAGAATAAGCTCAGAGGAGCAGACACTTGCCCAGAGGCACACAGCAAGCACTATCTCCTGACAGCGAGTCCCCAAAACCTAAGGCTTGGGTGTGTGACCAGCACCAGGGAACTGAGTCAGGCAAGAATAGACTAGAGCTGCACTCTGGGGCTTGGATAGAGGCTGGCTGTGCCCACAGCCATTGATCCCTTGTGTGACCTCCACCCCACCCCACCCCACGCAGCAGGAAATCCATGGGGAAACTGAGGCCCCTGTGCAAGCCTTCCACTGAGTCATTTCATTCGTCACACGTACTTTGAGCACCACTGTGTCCCCAAGTCCTTGGGGTGCTGGTGACTCTGGTCACACCCTTCAAAGACATCCCACAGCCTCCTTGGCTGTGACCCCATTTAAAGAATGCAGTATCATAATTACTATCACAGGAGCGGGTGTTTACAGCGTGCCCTCACTCCCACAGCCCTCTGATCTTCCAACAGGGTTTCGGTCCATTCCCCAGAAGGCTCAGTCAGTCCAGTCTGAGCATACAAAGTTGGGGGTGTCAGGCTTCCTGCCTGGGACTCACCCTAAGACCTGACCTGGGACCCTGCGACCCTGCCCAGGAACCAGCCTGGGAACCCTGTTGTAGGTGATGGTATGTGGGTCAGGATGTGACTTGGGCAGCTGCGTGGGTGGGGCCGGGGTGACAAAGTCCTGGTCTTGACTGGAGGTAGGTCCATCTTAGGTCATATAGAAACTGTCCTCTCCTGGCCTTAGGTCCCCTGCTCCGCCCCAGGCTAGATTGTACCCATCAATCAAAATCATAGTTTGTTTTGTTTATGCTTTTTTATGAGGCAGAGTCTATGTAGCCCAGGCTGGCCTCAAGCTGCAGACCATCCAGCCTCAGCCACCAGAGGATTGGAAGGACTACACCAGGCTCAACTCCTCGTTTTAAAGTGCTGAAAACGGGAGTCTGCCCTAACATCTGATTGTGGTCCCCATCTGGAGAAAATGGGGCACAGGTGCTGGGAATTTGAGACAGACAGTCTGACCTACTCAATCTGTATGTTCTGAAGAGGAGACTAAGGGTCAGGGAGGTGCTGTCACCTGCCCAAGGTCACTATGAAGCAGGTCCCGCGATGGTGAGGGCAAGTGGAGGGGTGGCCACCCCCGACCTTCTCTGCACTCTGATCCTCATTCACCTAGGCTAATTCTGTCCCTCGGAACAGATGCCAGCCGCCCCCCCCCCGTAGGCTTCAGGCCTCTTTGGCCCCCGCTTGCCCAGGAGGGGATCCTGCACTGCATACTCCAGCAGTCCCACCACATTCGCCCAGCAGAGCCCCCACCTGCCTACCAACCTCAGGGCGTGTGCAAAGGGAGGAAGGAGACCCCCGTTCCCAGGCGAGGATGGGGGGCAGCGAGGGAGGCGGCCCCCAGCTTAGGGCCAGAGAACTGAAGGTCCGGAAGAAGAATTTAGGGGTGTGTGTGTGGGGGGGGTCCCAGCCTTCCAGCCGGGGATTGAGAGGTGCAATGGAGCGGCGCCCCGCCTTCTGCAGACGGTACCTGCACTCGGGCCGGTCAAGATGGATGTTGTGTCCCCGCCCCGCACCCGCTCCCCGCGCCCCATGCGGGGGGTGGGGGGACACCTGCGCGCTTCAGACCCGCGTCCCGCCCTCCCCGGGCACTGCCATGGGTGTGGTCAGGAGCAGCTCCGCCCCTCAGTGCTTCATAAACCCTGCACTGGTTGGCTGAGCCCGGACATTCACCCGCAGGCTATTTGCATATTTTAAAGCGACAGGAGACGCTCCTAGCTCTCTGCACCTGTCAGTCCAAGGGAGGCAGGGAGGGAAGGAGGGGATAGATGTTATTGAGTACCCACTGCGTACACGGCTCTTTGGAGAACCCCTCCGAGGCTGTGAGTGAGGTGACATTTAATATTGAGCCTCACTTACAAACAAAGGCACCAAGGAACATGGCTAGGAGTTGCTTTGGAGGTCACACAGCAACTCTGGTCCATCCCTTCATGTGACATGCCATTTGTTTATTCAGCCTGTGTGCTGGGGATGAAGCCAGGCTGTCCCAGCACAGGCAAGAGCCGCATATCCACTCCTCTCCCACATGACAACTTCGAGAGACCTAACAACTCCCTGGCCTGGGCTCCTTTTCAGTCAGGGACAGGACTACTGAGCCACCTGGCCCCCTGCCCCAGGAGCACCTCCAAGGAAGTGGGATCACTAGCCTGGGGCCAATCAGAAAGCTGAGTGGCCTTCATCTCCAGTACATGCCCCTGCAGCCTTGGACCCCTACACCCCAGTTTGGGCATTTTCCTGTGGTGGGGATCAAATCCCGGTCCACCCGGACTGAGGCTGCCCGACTTCTTACTTGAACCATCTACTGCACCTCTGCCCCAAATGATGTTGTGTTCTGATGACAACCACTGACATCTATCTAAACACCAGCTTCAGGGCCTGTGAGAGGGCTCAGTGGGTAAAGACGCTTGCAGCGAAGCCTGGGTTTGTTGAGGGAGTCCTGGAAATTATCTTCTGGCCTGTGGAATGTGCATACTACCAATCAATCAATTAATCAATTTATTCATCAATTCAAGCCATGAAGATTAAACATTTGGTTAGGCCCCACACCCAGCTGGCCGGTGACCATCTGCTACAAGGTAAGGTAGCCCACTCTGCACATATGACTCACGCAGTTCCCATTTTCCACATGTCCTTTTGCTGCCCCAAGAGCCCTGGACTCACCTTTGGGTTCTGGGATTTGAGAATGGTAAGAGCAGCACCTCTCTCCCCCTCTCCCTCCCTCTCTCCGTCTTTCTCTTTCCCCTCTAGGTGTGTGCGTGTGTGTGAGTGTGCATCACGCCATTGCCGTGTCCTGAGCTGCAGTAGGCTGGGTTCCAGGCCTGAAGCAAGGCCATCAGAGAGGATGGAATGGGCTTTGACTTGTGATCACTCACACCTGCCATTTCCTGGATCTAGGCAGGTGCTGGCCTAGAACTCAAGACTTGCTGCTTTGGTTTCCCAGGCCCTTCCAGGGGTGTGCCCGCCCCCCTCGCTTCCCAGTAGCCCTCATCCTCGACATGACTCAGTCGCATCTCTGTGTATGAGGACACGGGAGATTGGAGAAAGTCTCCCCTAGTGTGGACTATCAGGAGGAAAAGTGTGACTGTGTGTATGTGTGTGTGTACCATTTATACACACATCTCAACTGGTGACTATTCGCTGGCTTTGTGTCAACATGACACAAGCTGGAGTCATCTAGAGAGAAAGGTGCCTCGGTTGAGATCCAGCTTCATGAGATCCAGCTTAAGGCATTTTCTTGATTAGTGATTGATGGGAGGGGGGGTACAGCCCATCGTGGCTGGGGCATCCCTGAGCTGCTGGTCCTGGGCTCTGTAAGAAAGCAGGCTGAGCAAGCCATGGGGAGCACCCACCCCTCCATGGCCTCCTCATCAGCTCCTGCCTCAGGTCCTGCCCTGTGTAAGCTCCTGTCCTGACCTTCAGTGATGAGCTACAGCCAGTGATTGCAATAATCCACCCCAGTACTTTATGTTCATCACAGTGAATACTGTGACCTAGAGCCTTGAGTGGAACGGGTCGGGTGTGGGATGTTCTCCCAAGGCATAAGCCCTGCAGAGCCAACTACTGACTGCCATAGCACTTCCCGCTCGGATCCCAGCACTTCAGAGGCTAGCCTGGGCTTCCATATTGAAAACTTCTGGGAGCTGGAGAGATGGCTCAGAGGTTAAGAATGCCTAACGCTTTTCCAGAGGTCCTGAGTTCAATTCCCAGCAACTACACTGTGGCTCACAACCATCTGTAATGGGATGCCCTCTTCTGGTGTGTCTGAAGACAGCAACGGTGTACTCACATATTAAACAACAACAACAAACGTTCTGTGAAGCCTCTGTTCTTGAGAATTTGGTCATCACCAACGGGTTGAGTCCACCAATCACTCTCAGCTAAAGTGCTGAGAAATGATGGACACATTAGGAGGTGTGGCTTCAGTTGGAGGGAGGGGTCACCTCTCCCCTTCTTGGGCTCTGAGTGGTGAGGGGGCGAACAGATTTGCTCTCCTAAGATGCTCTGATAAGACAAACTATGATCTGGGTGACCCTGGTCTGAGCCCAAGACGCAGGCCAAGCCCTGCCCAGTCACGTGCATGTCCCACTCGCCGCGCAGGAACCTCCCAGCATTTTATGTGGTTTTTGTTCTTTTGTTTTTGTTTGTTTGTTTTTTTTTTGGGTGGGGGAATAAAGTGTGATTGGGTTGTCTGCACACACTCAGGAACCTCCAAGCGTTTTATGTGGGTTTTTTTGTTTTGTTTTTTGTTTTTTGTTTTTATTTCTTGTTTTTGGGTGGGGGAATAAGGTGGGATTGGGGTGTCTGTGCACACTCAGATGATGGTCTACACTGAGCCACGCCCCCACCGCCAGCTCCCCTTCTGATTGGCCATCTTCTTGCCTGGCATCAAAGCCACCTGGAACCCTGAAGGTTACCCAGCACCCAGCCTGGGCTCTGTCCTTCTCACTCGGGAACCGGGGAGATGTGGAGCCTCACACAGCTGTCAACTGTGGGTGTGTCTCACCCACATTCCCACACGCGACCCTCCTTGCAAACCTGGGCTAGGGGTGAGCTCAGAGAGGAAGCCAAAGCTCAGAGACTGCAGCTAAGACCAGGGGAGGCTACACTGCAGCCTGGGAAACGCCAGTGTGGGGAAGGCGCAGCCCCTAGTCAACAGCGCGAGTCCCCTGAAGGCTCCTTCCCAGTCCCCACCCCTCTGCCCGCGCGTGCACGGATATAGGGTCTTTGCTGACCCTGGTGGGACAAGTAAGCCCAAGCATCTTCCTTTCTCCGACATCCCCCTCAGAGTTGGGCTTACAGAGCTGTGCCTCTTTTTTTTTTTTTAAGATTTTGTTTATTTTATGCTTGTAAGTACACTGTTGTCTTCAGATACACCAGAAGAGAGCATCTGATCCCACTGTGAGCCACCATGTGGTTGCTGGAAATTGAACTCAGGAACTCTGGAAGAGCAGTCATAACCACTGAACGTTCACATATCTCCAGCCCCAGGAGAGCAGGGTTTTTGGTTTTGTTTGTTTGTGTTTTTCAGCAGGGTTCCGGGAATCGAACTCAGGCTTGCAAGGCAAATGTCACTTTTGATGTTTTTCTTTTTCGTTTTCCTTTTTAAATTCAGACAGTCTTACCAGGTAGCCCAGGCTGTCCTCAATGTCAACCTTCTACCCCAGCATCCTGGAAATTGTGAAGGTACTTGGCCCCACCCCTGGCTAAGACTAGATCTCTGCCTTTGCACCAGCCCCTCTCCACCCCGCCCCGCCCCCAGTCCCAGTCCCTTCCTGCCCTGCTCTGTGCCAGTTCCTCTCACCACCCCTTTCCAACCATAGCCTCCCTCTGTGCTCACCCCTTCCAACCCCAACCAGGATTCCTAGTAGCCCTGACTGTCAGCTGGGCCCTGGGCCACCTGGTGTCTACCCTGAGTCCCTGCTGAGTTGCCTCGGACATGTGTGCCATGGAAATCAGGTGCCAAGTTAGGCCACTTGCTCAATGTTACACTATGGCACTGTAGTGGCACGCATATAAGTGTTGACAGAGTCATCTGGATGACAGTCTCAGGACACTGAGCCCTCCTTCTGTGTCTTCCCTAGAACAGTTGTAGGGAGGAAGGACTCCAAGCACTTACCCACTCCTTGGCCATCTGTTAGCTCAGGGGGCTGGAGAGATGGCTCAGGGGGCTGGAGAGATGGCTCAGTGGTTAAGAGCACTGACTACTCTTCCAGAGGCCCTGAGTTCAAATCCCAGCAACCACATGGTATCTCACAACCATCTGTAACAGGATCTGACTCCCTCTTCTGGAGTGTCTGAAGACAGCTACACAGCTACAGTGTACTTATATACATACAATAAATAAATCCTTAAAAAAAAAGTCCCTAGCAGAATGGCTGGTGGGAGATATTCATACATCACCATTTGTTTGTGTCCTGGGGGGGGGCACTGAGTCCCATCCTAGTGGGTCCAGCAGGGCGCCCTCACTTCTATGGAGTCCTTTGGGGCGTTGCTATCCAGGACTGCTAGGAGGAATCTCTGGCCACATAGCAAAATGGCCTCAGCCTGATCTGTTCCCAGCCACCTGAATCCACTCTCCATCAGGGGAGCTTGCTGAGCACACACATTCTCCTCCGCACCCCAAGCCCATCTCAGTCTGCTCAGGAAATGTTTTCTGCCCCTCCATGACATTATTTAGGGGAGAGTGCCCACTCTGTATTGACGCCCCACCAACCCAGAGCCATGACTGAGAGGACAAGACAGGCCTGCCACCTCCCTGCTCATCAGGATCCCCCTGCCTGTGCGCCTGAGCTTCCACCTGGATGCCTCCTTTACTTCTTCCCCAGGGGTCCTTCAAGGAACCTTCTGGGAGTTTCTAGAGTGAGAACACAGGGTGGGGCAGAGAGTCTGCTTACCAGCTCATCCCAAGCAGTGGCAGATGCCTTGCTATGTCAGTCTGAGAAGGTAGTGTGGGAAAATAGAAATGGAGGCCTTAAGCCGGGCGTGGTGGCGCACGCCTTTAATCCCAGCACTTGGGAGGCAGAGGCAGGCGGATTTCTGAGTTCGAGGCCAGCCTGGTCTACAGAGTGAGTTCCAGGACAGCCAGAGCTACACAGAGAAACCCTGTCTCGAAAAAACAAAAAAAAAAAAAAAAGAAAGAAAGAAAGAAAGAAATGGAGGCCTTGCAGACCTGTAAAGGCCTGCCCCTCGATAACTCCTCCCACTGCCCTAGAACTTGCCAGACCCAGGATGCTCAGCAACCAGGAAATAGGCAAGCAGGAGAGCAGGTTTTTGCCCTGTGATCTGTTTTTCTCCTCTGCTCTCCATCTCAGGCCCAGAGCGTGTCTGATGTACAGCCATGCCCACCCTCTGGTCTTTCATTTCCTACAACTAGTAAGTTTATGAGCCAGTGATTTTTACAGGGAGATGAAGGCCACGATAGAGGCCCTTCAGGTTCTGCAATATTCATGTCTGACAGGAGGGCTTCATGGAGGGCTCGCACTGTGATGACAGAAAGGTTACCTTCAGAAACGAGTCCTTAACATCAGATTGTGTGGACAAACCATTAGTGTTGGCACTAGCCTGTGAGAGTTGAGGTTTGCTATAGGACCCTTTGGTTCAACAGGTTGTAACCCATTCCTGTTACTGAAGGTGTCACTTGGTGGCACAAGGTGTCTAGTTGGAGCCTTGTCTCCTCAGTTTTTGGCTCCTTATAGATTCCATAGGAAGCTTCTAGAGTAGCCGAATTCCATATAGGTTTTGTTTGTTTGTTTTTGTTTTTGTTTTTTGAGAAAGGGTTTCTCTGTGTAGTCCTGGCTGTCCTGGAACTCACTCTGTAGACCCGGTTGGCCTCGAACTCAGAAATCCACGTGCCTCTGCCTCCCAAGTGCTGGGATTAAAGGCGTGTGCCACCACTGCCCGGCCACTCCTAGCTTTTCTTTATCTCTTTATAACACTATACACTACTTCCTCTTCCTTGGGAGATACTCTTCTCTCCCCTGGTTTCTTCCTTCCTTCCTTCCTTCCTTCCTTCCTTCCTTCCTTCCTTTCTTCCTTTCTTCCTTCCTTTCTTTTTTTTTTGGGAGGGGGGGGTTGAGACAGGGTTTCTCTGTGTAGCTCTGGCTGTCTTGGAACTCACTTTGTAGACCAGGCTGGCCTCGAACTCAGAAATCTGCCTGCCTCTACCTCCCAAGCGCTGGGATTTAAAGCGTGCTACACCACCGCCGGGCTCTTTCTTTTTTATTGAATATATTCTTCATTGCATTTCGAGGGTTATACCCCTTCCGGTTTACCCCTCCCCCAAAACCCCAACCCCTCCCCCACCCCCTGCCTCCAAGAATATGCTCCTCCACCCAACCCACTCCCACCTACGCCCCCTTGGTTTCCCCCTACTGGGGCCTCTATTGAGCCTTCACAGGACCAAGGACCTCTCCTCCCACTGATACCCAAAACAAGGCATTGGTCTGCCACTCATGGCTGGAAACACATGTATCCCTCGGTTGATGGCTTAGTCCCTGGGAGCCCCCGGGGCGTCTGGTTGGCCAATATTCTTCCCATGGGGGTGACCCCCCCCACCAGCTCCTCCAGTCTGCCCTCCAACTCCTCCATTGTCTCCAATGGTTTCCTTCAAGATAGCAATCCCAGGTGGTTATTCAGATTGTAGTTCTCATTTCAGATCCTTAAGCACAAACATCCTTAAAAGGGAACACATAAAATATTTGTGGTATTGGGTCTGGGTTTGCCAACGCAGGATGATTTTTTTTCTCTGTCCATCAGGCCAGTCTTGGGGCCACTTACTGCCAGGCCTGCAGGGCTGCAAAGGATCTGCACCATCACCTGACTGCCCTCAGTATTCCCTTTGAAGGCCATGCAGGTAGATCCACTGCAGAGTCAATGTTTACATTGCTTTGCCCAGGCCCTGAGGAGGGCGGGCTCCTGCCACTGCAGTCTGGCAGTGAGCATAGAGTGGGCTTGCATAGAGCATAAGCACAACACCATTGTGTGCTCACAGCCTGTCACTGTGGTGTGCTAGCACAGCTGTCCTGTGGTTCACTGGCAAGACGTTTTTACTGTTTTTTGTTTTTTGTTTGTTTACTTGTTTGTTTGTTGTTGCAAACTCTTATTATAGAATTTGGGAGCTAAAGGGCAGGAAGAGGCAGAAAGAAGGCCCTGGGTGGCCCTAGGCCCCAATAATGGATGACGATCTCTATTAGGATGCCCAGAGAATAAAGGTGCCCAGATGGGGACGCTGGTACACCTGACACTGGTACACCCGCCTGTGGCATTTATGTCTGGGCTGTAAATGCATGCATCATCAGAAAAAGAAGAAATTTCCCCCTTACTTGATCAGGTATGACCCCACAGGTCCCTTACAAGGAGCAGCCAGTGTGGGTGTCCTGGATACAATGGAGAGATTAATCCACTCCAGTCAACATCATGTGGATGAATCTGATAGGAGGTGCAGGAAATGGGGTTTGGAATCAGTGAAGAGGTTGGGCAGAGGGGATGGGACCTGTCAGGAATGCTCAGAGCACAGCAGGGAGAAAAATCAACTTCCAGGGCTGTAGCGGCTATTCCTGGTTGTCAACTTGATTATATCTGGAATGAACTACAATCTAGAATTGGAAGGCTCACCTATGATCCTAATCTGGAGGCTCAGAGATATAAGTTTCTGACCTGGACTTAGCAAGGAGATCTTGAAGCATAATGGCTATGGATTCCAGTTCAAGATCATCTGGGATTAAAGGCATGGATACACACACCTTTAATCTGGGATACACCCTCTACTGGAGACATATATATAAGGACATTGAGAGAAGGAAGAGAGATTCTTCCTTGCTGACTTGCCTCGTGGGACTGAGCAACTGCAAGACCCTTGGACTTCCATCCACAGCTGCTGCTGACTACTGTTGGGGAGTTGGACTACAGACTCTAAGTCATAGACAAATTCCCTAACTACATAGAGACTGCCCATATGTTCTGTGATTCTAGAGAACCCGGACTAATACAAGGGCTCCATCCTAATGGAGGAGAGGTGGCGTGCTCGCGTTCATTCTCACTGGGGAGCCCTGCGTTGTCTACTTGCTTAGTGCTCTTAGGCATATGAGATCTGCACACCCTGGAACAGCAGCTCCTAGGCCTTAATCAAACTAGATCATTTTATTTTTATGTTTACACTTAAATTTTGTAGACACCCACAGCAACACACACACACACACACACACCACACACTCACACACACACACACACACACACACACACACACACACACGGGTGTTTTGCGGATGTGCATTTTCCATGCACCACGTGGGATAGAACCGAGTGCTCGATCCCTGGAACTGGAGCTTCCCCCAGTTGTGAGCTGCCATGTGGGTGCTAGCAATCAGAACTGAGTGCTCTAGAGACAAACTAGAGCTGGTAACCGCCAAGCCACCTGTCTGGATTTGTCTCACTATATATGCCATTAATACTAGCATACAACACTGGAAGATTTATCATAAGACAAATCGTCAACTTTAATGCAAAAAATCACTAAGAAATCTTAGATCAATATGACCCATGTTTGTCAATGGATCAAACAAAGACATTTTGGACTGGACCTCTGACCCTGTACTCCCGTACTCACCATGTGGACGTGTGGAGTGCGCACTGAGACACACGTGAAGGACAGGGGCTGACATTGTCTTCCTCTCACCTCCCTGTGTCCCACACATGTGGAGCTTAGTGTGTGGTGCTCAGAGGACTCTCGCCGCCTGACAGTTGTCTTCGGCCACATTGTGGGTTCTGGGGACTGACCTCAGGCCATCAGGCCTCCCTGGGGGTTCCACCACATGGTCCCTCAGTTTTGGATACATGGTCACTCGCCCAAATCCCTGGTGTGTCTGATTTACTCTCCTGGAGCACAGTGACTCTCCGACTTGCAGGCACGTGAGCGTTGGGGATCCCCTGCTCCCCACTGCTGCACTCAGGTTTTCAGGGCAAGAGTTTTACCAACTGAGTTTTCCCGCCACGGCCCCCCACCCTTCTTTCCTAGTTTTATGTTGTTCTGGGTTAGGAAGGGGAGCAGTGACACAGCAGCAGACTTTCCATGGTCCACGAGCTTCTGGAACATGTTTAGTTCTAAGGGGCTAATCAGTCTTTAAGTTGGGGCTTCATATAAATAACAAGAATAAATTACAAACTATAGCTTCAAGATATTCTTTTGCTTATTGAATGTTGTCTTTAAACACACTGAATAGTCCAACTGTAGATTTTCATTCTGTCAGTCCATTTATTCCCCACACATAACTTAGATATCTACTGCATACGCACACATTCTACTCTCTCTCCAGATCTTCCCATTCTTATACCTTTATGTTGCTCTGCCCAGTGAAGCTTCCTTACATTCTGTAAATTTAAATATTAAATTAAATGAACCATACTCATTGGAACCCTAGTTCCATTTTGCTTAAAGCCTTTTGAATATCAACCATCGGAGCTAGGATGGCATAGGATATCACCTTGTCAGGATAGTTGCCCAATTTTGGTGTGAGTCCAGGGGCACCTTGACCATTTTATGGCAAAGCATGAGGTCCTGCTCTGCTGCCATTTAGTGCCTGGATCACCATGGATACTGTATCTATTACCTAAGGACTAGGCTGTGCTCCTGCTGGTACCAGGTATAGAAACAGTACTCGTGGGCATAAAAAAAGGAAATGGAAAAATAAAAAAAGTTGAAGAGCAGGGCAGCCGACTCGTGTGGTACATGAGGCCATAATTTGAAGCCACGTGTTTAGTGGGTGAAATCATTCCCCAGCTAAAAGGAGAAAGCTGGCGTTAGGGCAGGATGTGCTGAGAGGTGGGGGCTCCTCCACAACCAGAGGTTCCTCTCTGTGGGCCTCAGTTTCTTTTTCTATTTGTCTTTGCACCTTCTTCCCACCCCGCAGACAGGGTCTGACTATGTAGACCAGGCTGGCCTGGAACAGCCCATCCTCCTGCCTCTACTTCTAGAGGGGCTAGGATCACAGGCAGGCATGATCCACCACACCCATCACCTAATTACTATTTGGAAGCAGAATCCAAAATGTGCTGATGAATGACTGAAAGCAGCTGATCTGACAGTTGCAGATATCAGAGCTGTAGGCGCCTCCTCCGACAGCCCTGACCCGGAGAGACCCACAGATGTAAGCTGGTCCCATTGCAAAGGCCAGCTGGGAGTTAACAGCATCTCACAGCTCAGCCTCTAGGTGGATGGTCCAGTGTCCTTAGGAGGAGCTCACAAGAGGAATTCCCTCCCTCAAGTAGTGATGGGCTGGGGGTGTGGCTCAGGGATGGAGCCCCTACCTAGAGCCCCACAGTGAGGAACTGTGGGGTGTGGCCTAGGGCTACAGCACTTGCCTCCAATTTAGAAGGTCCTGCTTTCCATTCCAAACACATTGTGAAGAAAAAAAAAGTATAGGTGGCCCTAGGATGTGTCACAGGTTGACTGGACTCCAGCTAAAGTCTAACAGGGAAGACCAGGAGAACTGTAGGTTACTAGTTGGCTCAGACACTGCTGAGAGGCACATCCCAGGATGCCCAAGGGCCACAAGGCTTCAGGGGAAGGCAGGGGTGTATAATAACTTCCAGCCAGAACTCTCAGGGTAAGTAAGCAGCATGGTGCCATCCGTCAGGCTGGCACTTGGTTGGGCTGCTCCCTGGGATCCACACTCACTGGAGTGTGAAGTTACTTGGGAAGAGACAGAAGCCAGGGGTTCAGAAGGTGTCAGAGGAAGGTAGAGCGAACCCTAAGTGCAATCAGTGTCTGGCACTCTTAGAAGACACCAGGCCGGCTTGCATGGTGGCACACTCCTGTGATTACAGCACTTGACCCAGGACCTCAAACACACAGGGCAAATGGCTTCCCAAGCCTGACCGCACACTGGACATGCTAAGGCAGGAGGGTCTAGCAGTTCAGGACAGCAGGGCTACTCATCAAGACCCTGTGTCAAATAAGGCCACAATGCAGAACACACAGACATAGAGACTGCTGGGATGAGACCTGAACCAAAGGCCGCCCAAGTCCCAGATCTGGAGGAGGCAGGAAGGAGTCCCCTGGAACCTCTCAAGACTGTAGTCTCCAGGATTTGGGACTTATAAGACAGGGGCTGTGGCCACTTAAAACAACCCAAGAGGAGACACGGGCTGTACTCCATGCAGTGGTGCTGGGGTGTGGCCCTGCATGCTGCTGTGGCCTCCTGCCTCCCCAGTCTGAACATGGTGAGAAGGAGCCTTTGGAGCCTCCCTTAACTCCGCAGCGGGGCTCAGAACAAGCCACTCTCCCTTCCTGAGGCCACTCTCGCCGTCTGAGGGATCCGGTTCCCTGGAGACAGCGCCCTAACTATCCTGTGACACCCATCTTTCAAGGCAGCTCTCCCTTCATGGGGTCTACCTGCATGTGTCCCAAAAAGCTAGTATCTGTTTGTCTGTCTCTTTCTCTCTCAAAAAGGTCTCATGTAGCCCAGGCTGGTCCCAAACTCACCATGCAGCTGAGGCTAACCTTAAAGTCCCAGACTTCCTTCCTGCCTAAATGTTAAAGCGTATTTATGTGGTGCTGAGATAGAGTTCAACTCCCAGCAAGTACATGGTGGCTCACAAGCACCTGTAATGGGATCTGATTCCCTCCTCTGATGTGTCTGAAGACAGCTACAGTGTACTTCCATACAAATAAATAAACTTTTAAAAAAGAAATACTGGCCTGGACCCCCACAGGTCAATAATGCCCTGTGGAAATGCCTTGAACCACAGCATTTTAGATTTTGGATCCTTCTGACTTTTAGAACACTTACAAATACAAAACAGGAGATGTAACTGCCCGCAGGTACATCGAACGGGTTACCTGGAAGGGAAGCTGGGGATGTATGGGAAGGCGGCAAAAAAGAGACGGAGACCAAGATAACACCTGCTATTCAAGGTCTCAGAGTTTAATGGAGAACTCCAAATATATATAGGCAGGGGGAAAGTCTAGAAGCTTCTTAGCAGAATTAGTTCAGTTGCTCCACAGGTGGCTAGTGTTTTCCAGGAGACTGCAGGTCCTTGATGAACCATAGGCTTCACCTTGGTCTGAGCACTCCACCCTAGGTGGAGGGGATTATGGCTAACACAGGAGTTCCCACTCAAAGGCTGGAGAGGAACTTCACATTGGTGAATATCAAGTTCCTGCCAGGTGGCATGGCACCCCAATGTCTCTCTTCAAAGAGATGGGCATCGTAATGTATGCCTGTGAGCCCAGGCATGGGAAACTGAGTCACGGGGACTGAAGACTGTAAGTTCCAGGCCAACCTGTGTTTCAAGAAGAAAAAAAAGTCATGGTGAAGATTCCACTCAAGTAGAAACCAAAAGACTTGCACATGGGCCCTGCGATCCATTAATCAGCCCTCCCACCATGACAACCCCAGGGAGACACTTTCCAACACGGGGACTCAGCACTCATGTCACCAAGGAAGCCCAGGCCCTAGGGTCAGCATGGGCAGGTGGAGTAGAAAGCATGTCTCTCATGAGCATCAGTTGCTGCCCCTGGCTGACTCTGTCCTCAGGGGACAACATCACCCCAGATCACGGGTGTCAATCGCTCTTCGCCAGCCAAGGCTCGGATACTCCGGGTCCACAGTGCACAGTACTGCCCACTATAGAGCATGGCGTGTCCCCAGAACACACCTCTCAGAGGCAGAGAAGCAGCTTCAACAGAAGTGACTGTCACACCACTCAGGGTCCCCTGGAGCCTCAGGACATTCACTTCCCTGAAGCCTCACAGGGACAGGAGATGGTAGTTTGTCTCCTCTCCATGCCACAAGCCTCATGCCAGGTCTAGCAAAGGACTGCGAGTACAGTGACCTGGAAGGCTGACCCCTGCCTCAGTGGTTGAGTCTGGACACATGCCATCCCCTGACCTCCTCGTTTCCCCCCCAGTGCCACCTTAGCCATGTCCTCTCTGCAGCCACTGCAAGCCGGACAGTCTCAAGCCCCCTCAGCGTCCTGTCCCCAAGTCCCCAACCCTCATGCCTCAGGACCACAGGAGTAAGCCAGTGAGCAGCTGGCTCAGTCCTCACTAGCCAGGCCTTGGCCTCTGAGGACTGCCTATTCCTGGCCAGCCCGCCCGCTGCTCCAACCCAGCTTTTCCAAAGCAACCAGCCTTGCCAGGTGCTCCAGAGTGGATCCACACTTTCTTCGGGTTCCCAAGCACCAAGTGTGCGGGGCATCTCAGAGAGGCGGGGCGCGTAGAGGTCACGCCCCTCCTGAAGCCCCCCCCCCCTGCAGGGAATGCTCACAGCGGATTGTCATTCCCTTTGCCAAGTGTTCTACATCTGAGAAGGGCAGGTGCCAAGGAAGCCACGCCCCTCTCCAGCAGTATTTAGCACACTCAGAGTGGTGCCTCGGGTCTGCCCAACTTCTGTGAAGCAGGAAAATGGCGGAGCGTGGCACAGGGTGAGTCCCGAGCGCAGCTGGGTGGAATTTAGGGGTGCCTGCGGCTTGACCAAGACCAGATCGTGGACTGACGGGCAGCAGAGCTGGAGAACTGGCATCCTAAGAGTGACCGCCTGAGTCCCTCCCAGGCTGAAAGGCTTCCGTTCTGTGAGCGAGTTCGCGAGCTGGCGTCCTAGATGCTGCCCAGAACTGGGGTTATGCTGCCCGGAGGTGACTCAGCCTCAGTGCCTAGCTTTCGCCTCTGCAGCCCACTCAAACTCCTCTGCTTTGTGTTAGGCATTTCCTGGCGTAGTTTTGAGGCAGGGTGTCTTGCAGCCCAAACTCACTTTGAACACACTGAAACAAAAAAATAACCTTGAATTCCGAATCCTCGAATCCTCCAATCCGTCCTGAGTCCTGGGATTGCCACCTGTAGCTGTGACCATTTTATTGCAGCGTAGGATACATCTGTGTTAGAGTAAGTATTGTAGCTCTGATGTTCCTCAGAATTCAGGTTTCCTTATTTCCTGAAAGGAATTTTGTGACATAAAGATTCGGGAGTTACAAAATAATCCCCTTAGAGTAACACCTGGGGTAGTTAACACTAGTGGTGCCCATGTGTGCTCTGTAAAGAGTGAAGCACCCATTGTAGGACCTCCTTTTTGGGGACCCCCTACTCAAATCTCGGGATGGCTCTCCCCCAAGAAACTCGAGAGACCAGCTTGATGCAAATTCATTAGGCAGTTTAATATCGGAGCTCCGGGCCGACTCGTATCTCACGCAGAAGACAGGAGTCGACCCCGAGGCTCAGAAGTTAGGGGTTTATATAGGAAAAGTTAGGGGGTTTGGCATGGTTACACATAATTGGCTGATTCAAACATAAGCAGGGAGAATTGGCGTGCAGTTACACAGTAAGCAGTACGTGCAAATTGGCATTTCAGCAACGTGGGAAGATGGCTTATTTTGGTTAGCAAAAGGTCGGGTTAACCTCAAACTGCATCGAGGGGGGAGACTAGAGACCAGGGGGCCCAGTCCAGATAGCCCATGACTTCAGTGGAGAGTGGAGATTGTCTAGGCACGTCCCTTATCCTTCATGGCCAGTTAGTTCTCAGAATAATTCAGCAGCCTTATTTCAGGCCTGCCTGGGCATGCCCAGGCCTATCCTCCTCTGCTGCCTCTATTGTGGGCTCTGAAAAATTTAAAACTCCCTTGATTTCCCCTCTTCTTCTAGTAACTAATCCTAATCCTATAATTTATATAGTGGTATCTGCATATAGGGAATGGTGGTCATCTTCATTTTCTATTCTGACTATGGGTTGATACTGGCGTTGGAGAACCATAAGTTGCACTGCATTTACTCTAGCCCTAACAAAAGCAAGTCCTTTAGTCATCAAACAAGGGCCAAAGATCAGAACTAAGCATATAATAAGAATTGGCCCAGCAAGGGCAGAAAATAAAGTGGTCACTCATGGGGACTTGTGGATCTTCTCCTGAGTAGGCCTCCCGGACTTCAATGTCTCATCCACTGGAGCACCTTGAGCCTAGAGAACAATAACTGGGAAAGCAGCACCTATAGAGGCAGTTTCTACCAGTAGAGGGGGCCAGCCATAGAGCAATTTATAAGGGTCAGTCCAAAACCGGGGTGTTCCCAACCCTGAAGAGCACAGGTAGGAGAGCTATACAATTATTAACTCCAGTCTCTGTGGTCAATTTGGCGAGGGTCTCTTTCATCAGGGTTCCAGCAACTGTTCCTGAAGTCTTCTTTCACAGATCCAGTAACCTGTCTGGAAGCAGTGAAGAGTCTCTGACATGCCTGGAGCATTAAGGCAAACAGTTTGAGCCAAATCTCATGTCGTGATACACCTCCTGGGAGGACTCAGTGGATGACAAAGAAATTGGGGTACTATTCAAAAACAAAGGGAGAGGCACCACCCAGCCCAAACCAGTCTCCAAGGTCAATTTAGTTAAGGTCTCTCATAGGGTTTTGTTTATTTTCTCTACCTGCCTTGAGCCCTGGGGACAGTACATTCAATAATGTTTCCAATTAGTCCCCAATATTTCTGTCAATTTCTGACTTACCTTAGGAACAAAAACAGAACCATAGTCTGATCTAACTACCTTGGGCACTCTGAAACTCAGGAAAATTTCTTCAAACCCTGGCAGCTGTTTTCTGCTTGCTGGGGGAAGTCTCAACCCATCTAGATTAAGTATCTACAAATGCTAAAAGATTCATAACCATATTTTTCTGCCTTAGCTTTATAAAACCTCTATCTACTCTAGGCTGTTTTCTCCTAGGTCTTTTTCCCTGTTTATTCTTAGCTGCATAAGCATTCACTTACTGGCATACCTTAGATGTTCTATTAATCCCTTAAATGAGTTCATCTGTGCATTTGGCCTAGTGAGTCCTTGGCTTACTTTCTGGGAAGTATAATTCTCTCTTCTTGTGTCCACCTTCTCTTGGTAATAGTTGTTAGGGTGGCAAGCAATCTCAGTCCTTTTTTCTTTAGCATACTTTAAGTGAGGCTATTCCTTAATTTTGTCCCATTTTTCAGTGGGTGTCTCTTGCAGACCCACAACCAATATGGGCTCCTGTAGATCTATTTTTGGAGCCATTTGCTCTGCCTGGCTATTGCCCACTGAGTCTTTTTCCTTTTTGACGTCCTGGGCAATGGGTAATACTCACGGTTGCTGGCTTCATTAGGGCATCTAAGAGGTCCGAGATTTCCTGTTGGTTCTCTCTGATGTGAGCAGTCCTCTTGGCATATACACCTATGGACATGGGCTGTGGCAAAGACATACCTGTTATCCATGTGGATGTTGATTTTCTTGCTGTCTCCAAGTTCCAAGGTCTTGGTATGGGCAAATTTTTTTTGTTTGTTTTTTGGGGGGTTTTGTTCGTTTGTTTGTTTTTGAGACAGGGTTTCTCTGTGTAGTCCTGGCTGTCCTGGAACTCACTCTGTAGACCAGGCTGGCCTCGAACTCAGAAATCTGCCTGCCTCTGCCTCCCAAGTGCTGGGATTACAGGCGTGTGCCCCCACGCCCGGCTTTTGGTATGGGCAATTAGCTCCACTTTCTGCGTTGACATGCCAGGGGGTAAAGATTCTTCTACACAGATGCTGTTTGTGCAGTCCATCATAGCAGCACCTGCTTGTCTCTGTCCTTCATGGAGAAAATTGCTCCTGTCTGTGGCGACTTTCAGCAGGAGTCAGTCTCTCTTTTGGGGCCAGTTGCTGCAGCCCTTTGGGCAGGAAGTATATCTATCCCCCCTGCCATTTTGGAGAGTATGTCTTGCTCCAATAAAGAGGGTAGGAACAGCCTGGGGTGACCTTACATGAATGGGTTACCCATCCCATCCCTAGGTCCATTGTTCTTCGGATAGTCCATGAACACATTTTGGTGCCAGTGGCTTCTTGGACCCAAGATCTTTTCTTGGAAATGGGGCCATTGGGTTGGAAGACCGAGTGTTAAGCTCCTGTGTCCATCAAGAACTGAGTGGGTTTTTCTTTCTCTCTCATAGTTATCTTGGGTTGGGGGAGGTGCCCAGAACCCCCATCTCCCTTGGTCATTGTCTTCACCCAGGGCTAACATTTTTTCCATTTGGGGGCACTTTTCTCAAGACTATGTACATTGATCCTTTTCTGTCTTTTTTCTATTTCTTTTTCTCCTCTATCTCCCTGTCTCATCAGACTACACTAAATTTTTCTATAAACTTTCCTAACAACCTGCATTGAATCCTTTTACAGACCTTCTTAATAACCTGCATTGAATCTTTCTATATATTTTCTCAGCAAACTATATTAAATCCCCCTAACCTGGGGTTATAGGGTGTACAGCAAAATGTTCTATGAGCTGCTCTAGAAAAGCTGCCAGTGACTCATCTGGTCCCCGCTTAACTTTATATACCTTGGTCAAATTTGTGGGCTGCCACGCCCTGGAGACCTGCCAATGGAGTCTGGTGTTGGTCCTTCAGGTGCATCTTACCTTTTGTCTGAGGGGGTATTCTTTTCTGGCTTCCTGTAAAACAGTCTCAAAGAGATTAATCAGTCTCTCCCTAGTAGTAGCATGGGGCACTCTGGGATGACCAAAATGAGTAAGTCACTAGATTTTTCTCTAGGTTCACTGTCTGAGAAGTGGTCCACGGGTAGAATTTCTGTCCCGTGGCCCCAATTACTAGTGTCTTTTCACTTTTTTTTTTTTTTTTTTTTTTTTTTTTTTTTTTTTTGGTTTTTGGTTTTTGGTTTTTGGTTTTTGGTTTTTGGTTTTTCGAGACAGGGTTTCTCTGTGTAGCTCTGGCTGGCCTGGAACTCACTCTGTAGACCAGGCTGGACTCAAACTCAGAAATCCACCTGCCTCCGCCTCCCGAGTGCTGGGATTACAGGCATGTGCCACCACCACCCGGCCGTCTTTTCACTTTTTTATCTTATACAAAGGGGTCTTAAGCACCGAGTATTCTGCCCCTGTATCAATCAAAAAAACTTATGGGGGGTCCCTTCCACTTGCAATGTTACCCTAGGCTCAGGGAGGGGAGCCGAGCCCCGTCTCCCCTAGTCTTCATCATCTTCTAGGGACAGCACCTTTGCCCCTTGTTTCTTCTTGGGGCATTCATGGGCCCAGTGCCCTTGGCTTTACAGTGTACGCATTGATCTCTCTCCAAGTGTGGTCTATCTTTTTGGGTCTCCCGCTTCCTATCTCTCCTATCTTTGTCCTCTCTCTTTTCTCTCTGTCTCTGTCGTTAAGGATTGCTCCTCAGCGCCTTGCTTTTCTAACTTCCTCAATCCCTCTTCAACATACAGAGACCTCCCATCTACATACCTATTACTCTCACTCTAAAAACCATGCATAGCACAAATACACTTGAGCTAACAATCTTTCTAGCATCTAGCATCTTTCCCCTATCTCTGCCGCTCCCCGCCCTTTTTGCCTTCTCTAGCGTCCCGCTCTTCTTGCCTCCTTCTTCTGCCTCTCTAACCATATCCCTTAGTCCTGCAATCCCTCAATCCACTGCAATTTCTTTCTGCTGTCGGAGGCTGATTGCCCAATAAAAACCATAATCATAGAGGCTTGCTGCCCTTCAGACGTAGGGTCAAAAGGAGTATACCTTCTATAAGCCTCCATGAGTCTTTCCAGAAAGACTGAAGGGGGTTCAGTCGCCCCTTGCATGACCTCTCTTATCTTAGCCAAATGATAGACACTGCTGAGCACCTGAACAGTTTATACTTTAAAATGTTGGAGCTTCGGTCTTTAGCCTTCTGGCATTAGAACACCTAACAAACTTAAAGAATCAGGAATCATTAAGCCATATAATAATTTATGGACACATTAAGTTTGTCTATAGATGAGGAGAGGCAATCTCGTGGCTCTCTCTTCCATAACAGAAGCAACTTTACACATGCTGTTTCTCCAAGAAAGGGAAGCTGTCAGGAGCAGATTCGTCTCTATAACAAAAATAACGTTAAACATCATATTCCATGGACTTCAGAGTGTGCCTGCACGGTGGGGGTGGGGGTGGGGGTGGGGGTGGGGATGGGGGTGGGAGGGCGGGGGTGGGGGGATTCTCATCTCAGACTGGCAGTCAGAGGGTGGCCTCAGGGGTGGAAGGCTTAGTCAGAATTCTCAGTCAAGAGGCTGTTGAGCAGTTCATGTTCCACAGAGCTAGGAAATGTCCCAGAAGCCAATGAGGCTGAGCTGTGAGGAAGGCAAGTCTTTAAGAGAGAGAATTGATAACCAAAGCCACTAAGAAATCCCTGAGTCATAGCATCTGTTAACTATATATTTTGTTTACTAAGAGGCTTTGAGTCACACAGAAGCATCTGAGGAGGGAGGGAAGCCCATAGCCACTGTTCTGACTTCCTGGAAAGTGTGAGAAAGGTGGTATTCTCCTGTGGAGCCTGTCCTGGGAGCAGCTCTCACCCAGGGCCCAGCCCCCACTGTCAGAAGGAGGCAGGCAGCTCTGGTCTTTGCACAGCTCTCTTCTCTAGCTGGATGAAAAGCATCTGTCTCTCCTCTCTCTTGCAGGAAGCCTGGTGCAGGTGCTGGTGCTGCTGCAGGGGCTATTCCAAAGACGGGAAGGAAAGGACAAGGTGAGGGCTGCCAGGGTCCTTTCAGGAAGGGTCTGTCTGGTTTGGCTTCACTAATATTTCTGTTTAACTTTGTTATTCCGCGTGTCTTCATCTCATTGGGGTGCTGTGCTTGCCATAGCATGAGTGTTGAAGGTAGAGGACAAACCATGGGAGTCTCTTTGTCCTCCACATGGGGTCCCAGCCACTGAGCGGGGTCACTGAGCTTGACGACAAGGACCTTACATGCTGAATTTCTTGCTGGCTCTGACTTCTGAGTCTCATAGAGCCTATGTTGGCCAGTAAACTCCTGATCCTCCTGCCTCAATGTATTGCGATCTAGTTCATGAAAGGGCTGAGTTATTGGGGGACAGAGGAGGGCACAGATACAAGTCTGAAGCTCTCTCTGCTCAGTGGCATGCCTTAGGCGACTGGTAGTTTTCCTCGCTGGGGTGCCATTTGACCGCAGTGGTCCTCTGGAGAGTCAGAATCTCTTCCATGGATGGCATGCACCCTTCATGTACAGCAAGCCTGGGATTGTGAGTCCCAGTGTGGTCCCAGCTTGCCGTGCAGGTCTGATCCCCAGCCAGGTTGAGTGGCAGCAGCAGGTGTAGGTCCCAGGTGGGGTGTCAGCCACAGGTGCAGGTCCCAGGCAGTGCTGAGGCAGAAGGACTAAGTTTAGGCCACTATGGGCTACCTCTTCAAACTCAAGTGGTTTATTTTAAAATAAACGACATGGTCTTTATTTCAGACAAAATCTTGTCCAGGAAAACTTCCCAGGCAGACAGCAACATAAGAGACAAAGATAAGTCCACATCCTCTGCCAGCCGTGACAGAAAAAGAATCCTTCAAAAGACACAGGTGAGCATGGGGACGGAGAGAAGGTCTGACTCCCTGCACCCAGGGCTCCAGGGACAGAAGCAACTGGCCCTCCTGGGTGGACACCAGGGTTATGGTGCCCATGGGTCCTTACTCCGGTCAGTGTGCCCACACAGTGATCAGGGACACCCATAATTGTATGTCAGGTAAGATGAGAGTGTGGCCGCATCTCAGCTGAGCAGACATGTTCTATTTGAACCTATAAAGTACACAGAAGTGGGGGTTCTGCCATGGGTAGAGCCAGGTCCACTGGGAACTGAAGAGCTGGACCCCTGCAGGATCTACAGGAGACCATGGAGAGGATGGAATCACAGACACTGCTGATGACCCTGCTGTCTGTGAAGGTGAGCAGAGGTCAGCCCCATGAGCACCCGCGTGTTCTGTCGTCTCCCCACCCCACCTGAGTCTGTCTTGTGCCCGTAGATGGAGAACAGCCTGGCTCTGCTGGAGAAGGCAGAGAAAGACTTGGCAGCCATGTGCCGTGAGGAGGAGAGGCTGCAGAGGCAGGCAGTGGAGCTGCGGCGCCAGCTGCTTCTCCGACAGAAACAGCAGGAGCTGTCCAAGGCCCTCGATGCCCAGGTGGATCTGAGCATGCTCCCGGAGCACCCGGGCACACGAGGGAGGGAGAATCAGAGTGTCAGCAATTGCACTTTGACTGCTCCGCTCAGTCTCCTGGTGTCAGCATGGTGCTGTGTTAGGAAGTTTGAGAGGAAAGGGTCTTTCTGGCTTATACTTCTACATCACTGTTTATCACTGAAGGTGGTCAGGACAGGAACTCACACAGGGCAGGAACCTGGAGGCGGGAGTTCTGATAGAGAGGCCATGAAGGAGCCCCGCTTACTGGCTTGCTCCCTATGGCTTGCTCAGCCTGCTCTCTTATAGAACACAGTACCTCCAGCCCCGGGATGGCCCTACCCACCATGAGCTGGGCCTTCCCCCATCAGTAATTGAGAAAATCCTTTTCAGCCAGATCTTGTGGAGGCAGTTCCTCAACTGAGGCTCCTTCCTTTCTAATGTCAGCTTGACACACAAAACCAGCTAGTACATACTGTGTATGGACACCTGTCTGCCACATGTTGTGCAGAGTAATCTTTGTCACCTGCCAGCTCTGGTGGCAGGAAAATCAGCTGCCATCCCACCCTGGTGCTTAACACAGTGACTGTGTCCCATCCAGGGCAGGCCAGAGTGGATCCTGTTGCCCGCACAGGCTGGTCTGTGAGGCTGGAGACATGCAGTGCCAGAGCAGGGCTTAGCATATGCAAGGCCTCTTCTGTCCCACAGATAGTTCCTTTCTGTGCGGGTGAGCTCAGCATGTCTTACAGTGTCTGTTCCCACCTGCAGATTGAGTTGCTGAGCCCTCTTCAGTCTGTGTTAGAGCGCTTCAAAGAGAACTACAAGACACTGGGCAGTGCCCTGGACACCACGCGACATGAGCTTCCCGTGCAGGCTGTCCACATGGAAGGAAGTGGGCGGGAGCTCCTGGGTAGGCATCTCCATGGCGGAAGGAGCCCCAGGGCCCACATGTGACATCCTATGTGCCTCAGCTCTGGCGTGGTATCGGAACCCATGTTCTCACCAGTGTGGGTAGGACATGGGCAACTGAGAGACTCTGTCCCCAGGCTGCTGACCCCACAGCTGGATGGCACTGGGGGGACAGAGTTCCTGAACTGGTCCTGAGGCCTGGGCTCTACCACTGGGGTGGGGTGTCGGTGGTGAGGAGGTCACTGGTAGCCTAGTGCTCCATGCACTTTGGTGGTTGTCTGGAGCAGCCCGCCTCAGGCGGATGGTTTAGCTTTGCTTACTGCTCTTACCCTCATGTCTAGTGGTTGCTCTCAAGACCCCTAAGGACAGCTGAAGCCAAGGACCCTCAAGTTTCTCCTAGAAGTAGCAGAGTGGGACTGGGCACAGTTGTGTGTCTGTAACCCCAGCTCTCGGGGACTGAGGCAGGAGGGGATCACTAGAGCTCTGTAGTTAGAGTCCAGCCTGGGCTACACCACAACCCGTAGAAGGTACAGTGGCCTACAGATATTGTTTCAACACTTGGGAGGCTGTGAGATCCAGGCTATCCTGAGCTACAAAGTGAGAGCCTGGTTCCAAAAAAGGGCACAGTGTAGACCTGGAACCCGCAGACATCCCCCCTAAATAAACTCCCCAGAGCAGACTGGCTGTACCTATCACTGGCCTCTGCACTGACTGCCGAGGTGAAGGCAGACGGCAGGTACATGGACTGCAGACACGGGCAGGGAATGTGCATTTTACCCTCTGGCCTGTGCTTGGTTGCATGTGTGGTGCAGGCCTGGGCCACTTAATAGCTATCAGAGCATCAACACCTCCCACAGCTGGTGCAGGTGCCAGAAGCTTGGTACTTTGTAATGGGAGGCCAGGAAGGACAGTGTGCAATGGAAGGTCAGAGGAGGGAGGAGAACAGGAGGGCAGCTGGCCTCAGCTCCC